>CM039516.1:38136719-38371719 GCA_022432975.1 Begonia masoniana
AAGAAAAGTCACGGAGATGTCGGTTAATCCTATCGGAAGATGCCTTAAGAAAAGTCATCGGATGATGTCTCAGTAAACTTCATCGGCAGAGAGAGCTGACGTCATCGGAAGATGTAGGTTTAAGTCCATCGGATGATATCTCAGTAAACTCATCGGTAGATGAGAGCTGACGTCATCAGAAGATGTAGGTTTAAGTCCATCGGATGGGTGCTCAGTAAACCATCGGCAGATGCGTGCTGACGTCACCGGAAGATGTAGAGTGTATTTTGTCGTTTAGTCACCGGTAGATACAGTTTACCGAGTGATGTCTTTTCTTTCCATTCAGCTTACGTCATCGGCATGAGTCTTCTATTTTGGTTGTTTCTTTCTGTTTCTTCCGATTGACTTTATTCATCGGCGGATGTGTTTGACTTCTGCAACTTTTAAAGTATTTTCACGATTCAAACTTCTATTTCTTGACCGATTATTCCTT
This sequence comes from Begonia masoniana, assembly GCA_022432975.1. Taxonomy (NCBI): domain Eukaryota; kingdom Viridiplantae; phylum Streptophyta; class Magnoliopsida; order Cucurbitales; family Begoniaceae; genus Begonia; species Begonia masoniana. The sequence goes on from CM039516.1 coordinate 38,137,192, forward strand.
AACATTTCAAATGATTTCCGCTGCAAGTTTATTTCCTTTTTAAAAAAAAATATATAGTAGAAATTTTAATCATGTACGGGCATTGTGTGAAGAACCGGGTTCAGATAAGTCGGGGCGTTACAGTGTGGTATCAGAGACATTCAGTTAAACCATTCAAAAGATCACTCATCAGTGCCAATCGTTGCATGGAAGTACTCCAACAACTGTAAGTGTTTATGTTAAGTCCGGTTATTAGATATTATAAAAAATAGTTGACCCTGTACAGGAATATAGCAAGGATGTCCAGACGACCGGGAAGGCCAAGAGTGCAGAGGGAGACACCAACTCCGGGAAGCACAGAAGATTCTAGTGTAATCGGACAATTGACAGATCTGGTGCGACAGCAGGCAGAATTAATGCACCAGTAATCCGATCAGCTAGGAGTACTGCTGAACCGAGAGGTACAAGGAAGTGCCAACTCGGGTTCTAGCAATGAGCATTCCGGGGATAGATTCCGGAGACTAAGACCACCCACGTTTGATGGTCAGTCATCTGATCCTGCTGTGGCTGAAGGGTGGCTTAGAAAGATTGAAAGCATGTTTAGGTGTGCCAACATTGGAGAAGGAGAAAAAGTCACGTTGGCAACCTTTCATTTAGCTGGTGAAGCTCAACTCTGGTGGGAAGCAATCGAGACCACCACAGATGTTTTGACGATGCCTTGGTCACAATTTAAGGACATTTTCTATGGGAAGTATTTTAACAGTACTGTCCAGACCGCGAAGAAGTTGGAGTTCCTAAACTTGAAGCAGACAGGGTCTGTGGCCAAGTATAGTAGGCAGTTCGAGTCCCTGTCTAGGTTTGCTGGGCATTTTGCTCACAAGGACGAGGATAAGGTGTTCAAATTTATGCATGGACTGAAGCCAGAAATTTACCGAGGGGTTAAATTCTGTGGAATCAAGGGCTTGACCTTCAGTGAGGTTGTGTCCACTGCCCTGGAAGTGGAAGAAGCTGAAGGAAAGTGTGCTAGACCAAAGGAGGTCCCACAAATGTTTAACCAACCACACCAACAGAGAGGAACGAAGAGGCCGAGTGAAGGCCAAAATAGCCAAGGAGTAGGGGGAAAGGCACAGAATGTCAGGAAATTTCCCCAGTGTCCCAAGTGTTTGAAGAACCATCCGGGGGAATGCTGACTGGGCCTTGGAAAGTGTTTCAACTGTGAGGAGGTTGGACACACGTTCAAGGAGTGCTCGAAGCCTAGAATCACCAGATGTTACAATTGTAACAAGGCCGGCCACATTAGAAGAGATTGTCGGCTCCTAAGAGTGGCCCTACTATGATCAAACCAAGAATATTCTCCATGACGGAGTCGGGTGAGGAACAGCCTGCTGTGGTGTCAGGTACTATATTGATCAACTTTGTGCCTGCTTTTACTTTAATAGATTCTGGTGCCACACATTCATTTATAGCATCTGCTTTTGCTGTTAAGTTAGACGTACAGTTTACCCCTTCCATGCATGTGTTTAATGTTGCATTGCCTTCTGGTGATTGCATGTACTCTAACCAAGTGATGCTTGACAGTGAAGTGTTAGTAGGGAATGTAAGTCTACCTGCCGACCTTATAATTGTAACGCCCGAGAAGTTCGTTTTAAGAATTTCGAGCCATAGGTTTCGGGTTTTAATATTTTAAGCAATTATAGAGTTTTAATTCGTGGAAATAGTAAATTAAGTCCAAATGGCCAACAGGAAGTTTCGTTAGAGCCCTAAGAATAAATAGGAATATTTGGAGGAATAAGGGAATTTTGGAGAAGTTAAACCGATAGGGGAAGTAACAATTAGAGCTAAGGAAACATCAAAAGGGCATTTAGGTAATTGTTAAAGTCAAAATTTAATAAAAACCTAAGGTTCCTCTCTCTCTTCCTCACTTCTCCTCCACGCACGAAACTCTCTCCCTCTCTTTGGCGATTTCTTCCTTTCTCCATCGCCATCTCCAACGGTTCGATCTCTACTCCGATTCCGGCGTTTTCTTCTCCAAGTTTCTTCCCCAAATCAATCCTCTAGGTGAGTTCTACTTTCTAGGCAAGTTATTTGTGGTGTTAGGGTTTGTGAAGAAAATTTAGGGTTTTTGTTAAAAATTGATAAGGTTGTTTAATTATTACTCATTGATGATATATTAATGATTGTTGAAGTTGTTGGAGTGGATTAATGGAATTGGATGATGTTTAATGTGAAATCTAGGTTGTTGGAGGTTGGTGAAACACCATTAATGGGGTTTTGGAGTTAATGAACATTAAGTGTTTGATGAAATGCCCAAAAGAAAAGGATTAGAGTTTTTAGAAGGATTTGTCCGAGCTAGAGAAGTTGATTGTTTAGATTCGATGTTTGAAAATCGATATTAATGATGTGATGTTAAATGCTCTAGGTAACCAAGCTCAAAGGACGGTGCTCGGCATATTTAGGACGCCAGGTAAGTGAGCGTTAGGCTTTCCGGCCACTAAGGCCCTACGTCGTACAATGTTGATGATGTTTGATGTGATGAAAAAGGTGGAAATAGGGGTTGGTAGAAAGGACGGGTAGTTTTAGGTAGTGCTTTAGTGATTTAAGTAGTGCTCGTTTGATAGGTTTTTCCTTACGTATGTTATACCTCATGCATCATGTTTTACTAAAGTGCATACGAACTATTTATGAGCATGTTTTATGAAAATGTTGAATTAAAGAACGATAATGAATGATAAATGATGAATGTTACTACGGGGCAAGTCACGAATGTACTACGGGGCAAGTCATGAATGTACTAGGGGGCAAGTCATGAATGTACTACGGGGCAAGTCATGAATGTACTACGGGGCAAGTCATGAATGTACTACGGGGCAAGAAAATGGTTTAAAAGAAATGGAACGAAAATGTTTTATAAATGTCATGCATATATGTAAAGTTATGTTTAGTACGCTCCTTACTAAGCATTAGGCTTAATGGATTTATTGTATGATGTAGGTGACGAGAACGAAGGTGAGGGACCTCTTTACGATGACCAAGTATAGATGGTCGGTGGCGGAGCTCGTGGCGGCGGAGCGTGTTTTGGCAGGGCGGGTTGACTCACGGTTAGGTGTTTTGAGAGTTTTTGGGTATTGTTAGGATAATGATGAATTTGATGGATTTTTAGTACGTTTAGATATGTTTTAGGATGTTTGGTGATTGTATAGTGTTTTGAAACGTTTTTTATTGTTTTTAAAACAGGTAGGATTGTTAAACGTTTAAACGGAACCACGCAGGTTCGTTTATTTGAAGTTCATTTGTATGTTAAAGTGATTTGTGTTGGTTATGAGTTTTGGGTAAATTTAGTGTGGAAGTGTTAGTGTGAGAAGTATGTGATGAATTGTGTTGTGTTTTGGGGGTTTGGATAAATGTTATGTTTGAAGTATGTTTTAAGGATGTATGTACGATAACTGTGTGAAGAGAAAATGAAAGAAGAGAATGGGTTGATGAGTGTTAGGCTTTGTATGTATTTGGTGTTGTGAGTTTTGGATTTTATGTGGAGTGCAGGGGCGAAGTGAAGAAAATGAAAGAAAAAGAAAGAGAGAAAAGAAGAAGCTCGGCTCTCTGGAGAAAATCCAGAGAGTCTGGCGAGTGTTCGCCTCTGGGAGGCGAGTAATCGCTTCTCAGGCAAAATGAGGCGATGCTCTCTGGAGAAATCCAGAGAGCGTGGCGACTAATCGCCACAAATATGTGGCGATGAGTCGCCACTAGGCGAATTACAACAGCGATTACTCGCCTGTTGTAATCGCCCATGGGGCGATTAGTAGCCACATTTGTGGCTACTGATCGCCATACCTAGGAAAGGTATGGGCGATCAATAGCCACTTTTGTGGCTACTGATCGCCACCCCACTTTTATAAAAAAAAAAAAAAGATTTAAATTTTATTTATTATTTAATTGTTTTAAAGGTTTATTTATTTTAAGTTTTAATGGTTTATGGATGGTTTTAAAAGAGTTACTAAACGAACTTCGATTTCAATTCCGATTTCGATTTTGATTAAGATTTCCGCTCAAGTACAGTTAAAGTGAAAGTTTTTTTTAAAAAAAAAAAAAAAAATTATTACGATATACGGGTAAGGGTCGTGACAGTTATGGTATCAGAGAGATAGAGTTTTAAAAGCGATTTTGTGATATGCCTGCCAAACACACCACCGTACGGGACTCTCCATCGACTGTAAGTGTTTAAGTTTAAGTACGATTCTTAGTTATTTATATTGTTCGTATTGTCTAATGTGTTTAGGAACTGAGAAATGCCGAGAGCACCTAGACCGCCTCCAGGAAATACTATGGACCAATTTATGGGTATATTACAACAACAGTCGGATCAGATTGGAGTTCTACTAAATCGGGATGGAAATGGTAACGGGAGTGGACAAGGGAGTTCTTCCTGGGACCAAAGTGGCGAGAGATTCCGACGCCTTGGGCCTCCGGCTTTTGATGGACAATCTTCGGATCCTTCGAGTGCAGAACAGTGGATTCGTAAGATCGAAAGCATGTTTGCCTATGCAAAGGTGGATGAAGCCGACAAAGTGATGTTTGCGGCATTTAATTTAGAGAAAGACGCTATATTTTGGTGGGAGACAATTCAAGCCGCTACCGATGTGGGAGTTATGAGATGGGAAAGGTTCAAGACGGTATTCTACAACAAAACCAGGGATGGCAGCCACAAGCACAACGTGGTGTTAAGCGGGCTAATGAGACGCCGAGATTACAAGATAAAGGAAAACGTCTGCAAGGGGTGTCACAAGCCCCAACCTGCCCTATTTGCCTAAAGAATCATCGAGGGGAGTGCAAGCTGCATAGTGGACGGTGTTTTCGCTGTGATAAGGTGGGCCACAAGGCTGTTGATTGCCCAGGGCCGAATAGGCAGCCACCGGGCGGTCCCTCCCAGATCTTTTCCTTGATTGAGGCCGAGGAAGCGGCACAGCCTTCGGTTGTTACAGGTACTATTCTGGTTTGTGGAAACACGGCTCATGTTCTAATCGATACTGGGGCAACCCATTCCTTTATAGCACGGAATTATGCAGTTAAGTGGAGTTTAGGTATCGTCCAAGCTGATCATAGTTATAGTGTTATGTTGCCTTCCAGAGAGTATCTTCACTCAGATCGAGCGATTGAGGGTGAAGTCATATCTGTTGGTGGTAGGCAGTTGTATGCAAACCTGATTGTCATATGTATGAAGGGGTATGATGTAATTCTGGGCATGGATTGGTTGTTCAGGCACTACGCCACAATCAATTGCAGGTCGGGAGTAGTGGGTTTTAGGCCTCCAGGCGGGGAAAGTTATGATTTTACAGCTCCGATCTAGTGATATGCCTCTTGTTTTGTCGATGAGTGCCCGATACTCCACAAAACCTCAATGTTTCAATTTCGTGGCAAGTATTGTGGATGTAAGGAAACGGGAAGAACTAAGGTTGAATAACATGGCAGTGGAAGAAAATGTTACTGAAGTATTCCTCGACGAGCTACCCAGCTTGCCTGTAAGTGCTTTGAACTCGATGAAGCATGGATGCTTTGGGTTGATAGCGAACGTTGAGGAAGTAAGCAGGCAAGAAAAGTTGAAGTTGTGTGACATTCCGGTTGTTAAGGACTTTGCGGAGGTATTCCTGGAGGAATTGCCTGGCTTGCCTCCGGATCGAGAGATGGAATTTACAATTGAAATTATTCCTGGTTCGGCGCCAGTGTCCAAGAATCCTTACAGGATGGCGCCAGTTGAACTTAGGGAGTTGCAAGTCCAATTGAAAGAGCTAACAAACAAGGGCTTTGTCCGACCGAGCATTTCTCCATGGGGCGCTCCAGTTTTGTTCGTGAAGAAGAAAGATGGCTCCTTAAGAATGTGCGTGGATTACTGCGAATTGAATAAGCTGACTATAAAGAATAAGTATCCGTTGCTGAGGATAGATGATCTGTTTGACCAGTTGCAAGGGGCCACGGTATTTTCTAAGATCGATTTACGGTCTGGGTACTATCAGTTGAAGATTAGAGCGGAGGATGTACCAAAGACTACTTTCAGAACGCGGTACGGGCACTATGAATTTATGGTTATGTCATTTGGCTTGACCAATGCCCCGGCCGCGTTTATGGACCTCATGAACAGAGTATTCCGGGAATTTTTGGATAAGTTCGTGATAGTATTCATAGATGACATCTTAGTATATTCCCGAAACGATGAAGAGCATGCAGTGCACTTGAGAGCAGTTATGACTACTTTGAAGCGACACCAGTTGTATGCTAAGCTTTCTAAGTGCGAGTTCTGGTTGAGTCAAGTAAATTTCTTAGGCCACGTGATTTCAAAAGAAGGCGTTTTGGTGGATCCGGCCAAAATTCAAGTGGTAAAGGATTGGCCTCGACCGAGAAATGCAAGCGATGTACGGAGTTTCGTGGGCCTAGCAGGGTATTATCGAAAATTTATCCAAGAATTTTCTGTGATTGCTAAGCCTTTGACGAACTTGACAAAGAAAGAAGTGAAGTATGAGTGGACTAAGGCGTGTGAAAAAAGCTTTCAGACCTTGAAGCGGAAGTTGACCACAGCGCCTTTATTGACTCTGCCAGTGGAGAACAGGGGTGTACTGTATTTATTGTGACGCGTCCAAAGTCGGGTTGGGATGCGTGTTGATGCAGGAAGGAAAGGTCATTGCCTATGCTTCGAGGCAATTGAAAAGTTATGAAGAAAACTACCCGACGCATGATTTAGAACTGGCAGCGGTGGTGTTCGCATTAAAGATATGGGACACTACCTCTATGGACAGAAATGTGAAGTGTTTTCAGATCACAAAAGTTTAAAATACTTGTTTACACAAAAAGATTTGAATATGAGACAGAGGAGATGGCTTGAATTTGTAAAAGATTATGACTTCGAAATCAAATATCATCCTGGCAAGGCAAATACAGTGGCAGATGCGTTGAGCAGGATGCCTAGAACAGAGGAGTCAGTTGTTTTCAGTATGTCAGCTTCATTGAAAAAGGAGATGCAAGAGTTTGAACTCGAGTTAGTTCCAGAACTTTCAGGCCCTTTTAGCTGACTTGACAATACGGCCTACTCTGTTGGACAAGATAAAAGAGGCTCAACAGTTAGATACAGAAGAGAAGAGGGCTATTGTAGCAAAGTTGTCAGTTGTACCTTCTGATTTCAGTTACTCAATGGATGGCCTTCTGAGATTTTGAGACCGCTTGTACGTTCCAAAGGACGAAGGGATTGAGAAGGTTAGTTATGTCAGAGGCTCATTCATCGATGTCCTCAGTGCATCCAGGTAACACCAAGATGTACCGAGATTTGAAAGTGCACTATTGGTGGCCGAATATGAAGCGTGATGTGGCCAAGTATGTGCAATCTTGTCTTGTCTGCCAACAAGTAAAAGCAGAACACCAAAGACCAGGTGGGATGTTGCAACCACTACCAATTCCCGAGTGGAAGTGGGATCAAATTGCAATGGATTTCGTGGTTGGATTACCGAGGACAGTAAAAGGACACGACAGTATATGGGTCGTTGTTGATAGATTGACGAAAGCGGCTCATTTCTTGCCTGTAAAGATGACCTACACGATGAACCAGTTTGCAGCACTTTATGTCCAAGAGATTATTAGATTGCACGGGGTTCCTATGCCGATTGTTTCAGATCGGGATCCCAGATTTACTTCGAGATTTTGGAAAAGTTTGCAAGGCGCTATGGGTACCAAGTTGACTTTTAGCACGGCATTTCACCCACAGACCGACGGACAGTCTGAAAGGACGATTCAGATACTCGAAGATATGCTAAGGGCATGCGTGTTAGAGTTTCAGTCGTCATGGAGCCGATATCTGCCTTTGATTGAATTTGCGTATAATAACAGTTATCAGTCCACGATCGGTATGGCTCCATACGAAGCGTTTTATGGCAGGAAATGTAGGTCGCCGCTGTATTGGGATGAAGTGGGCAAAGTGAAGTTAGTCGGCCCTGAGATTTTGCAACAATTGTCCGAAAAGGTTGCTTTGATTAGACAGAGAATGGAGACCGCACAGAGTCGCCAAAAGAGCTACGCGGATCGAAGAAGACGAGATTTGGAGTTTGCGATTGGTGACGAAGTGTTTTTGAAAGTTTCACCATTCAAAGGCGTGGTTCGCTTTGGTAAGAGAGGGAAGTTAAATCCACGGTTTGTTGGACCGTTTCAGATTACAGAAAGGATTGGAACTACAACGTATAAGCTTCAATTACCATTGTCTATGGAGGGCGTACATAATGTGTTCCACATGTCGATGTTGAGGAAGTGTATACAGGACCCTACACACGTGGTAGAACCAGTGGATCTTGTGATACAGCCAACATTGACCTATGAAGAAAGACCGGTACAGATTTTGGAATCTTCAGTTAAAGTCCTGCGTAATAAATCAATCCCTCTTGTTAAAGTACTGTGGAGAAATCAAAACATAAAGGAAGCAACATGGGAGCGACAACAGGACATGATGGACAGATATCCAGATTTGTTCAGGTACGAAATTTTGGGGACAAAATTTTAAATAAGGAGGGAAGGATGTAACGCCCGAGAAGTTCGTTTTAAGAATTTCGAGCCACAGGTTTCGGGTTTTAATATTTTAAGTAATTATAGAGTTTTAATTCATGGAAATAGTAAATTAAGTCCAAATGGCCAACGGGAAGTTTCGTTAGAGCCCTAAGAATAAATAGGAATATTTAGAGGAATAAAGGAATTTTGGAGAAGTTAAACCGATAGGGGAAGTAACAATTAGAACTAAGGAAACATCAAAAGGGCATTTAGGTAATTGTTAAAGTCAAAATTTAATAAAAACCTAAGGTTCCTCTCTCTCTTCCTCATTTCTCCTCCACGCACGAAACTCTCTCCCTCTCTTTGGCGATTTCTTCCTTTCTCCATCGCCATCTCCAACGGTTCGATCTCTACTCCGATTCCGGCGTTTTCTTCTCCAAGTTTCTTCCCCAAATCAATCCTCTAGGTGAGTTCTACATTCTAGGCAAGTTATTTGTGGTGTTAGGGTTTGTTTTGAGTTAGGGTTTGTGAAGAAAATTTAGGGTTTTTGTTAAAAATCGATAGGGTTGTTTAATTATTACTCATTGATGATATATTAATGATTGTTGAAGTTGTTGGAGTGGATTAATGGAATTGGATGATGTTTAATGTGAAATCTAGGTTGTTGGAGGTTGGTGAAACACCATTAATGGGGTTTTGGAGTTAATGAACATTAAGTGTTTGATGAAATGCCCAAAAGAAAAGGATTAGAGTTTTTATAAGGATTTGTCCTAGCTAGAGAAGTCGATTGTTTAGATTCGATGTTTGAAAATCGATATTAATGATGTGATGTTAAATGCTCTAGGTAACCAAGCTCAAAGGACGGTGCTCGGCATATTTAGGACGCCAGGTAAGTGAGCGTTAGGCTTTCCGGCCACTAAGGCCCTACGTCGTACAATGTTGATGATGTTTGATGTGATTAAAAAGGTGGAAATAGGGGTTGGTAGAAAGGACGGGTAGTTTTAGGTAGTGCTTTAGTGATTTAAGTAGTGCTCGTTTGATAGGTTTTTCCTTACGTATGTTATACCTCATGCATCATGTTTTACTAAAGTGCATACGAACTATTTATGAGCATGTTTTATGAAAATGTTGAATTAAAGAACGATAATGAATGATGAATGATGAATGTTACTACGGGGCAAGTCACGAATGTACTACGGGGCAAGTCATGAATGCACTACGGGGCAAGTCACGAATGTACTACAGGGCAAGTCATGAATGTACTACGGGGCAAGTCATGAATGTACTACGGGGCAAGAAAATGGTTTAAAAGAAATGGAACGAAAATGTTTTATAAATGTCATGCATATATGTAAAGTTATGTTTAGTACGCTCCTTACTAAGCATTAGGCTTAATGGATTTATTGTATGATATAGGTGACGAGAACGAAGGTGAGGGACCTCTTTACGATGACCAAGTATAGATGGTCGGTGGCGGAGCTCGTGGCGGCGGAGCGTGTTTTGGCAGGGCAGGTTGACTCACGGTTAGGTGTTTTGAGAGTTTTTGGGTATTGTTAGGATAATGATGAATTTGATGGATTTTTAGTACGTTTAGATATGTTTTAGGATGTTTGGTGATTGTATAGTGTTTTGAAACGTTTTTGATTGTTTTTAAAACAGGTAAGATTGTTAAACGTTTAAACAGAACCACGCGGTTCGTTTATTTGAAGTTCATTTGTATGTTAAAGTGATTTGTGTTGGTTATGAGTTTTGGGTAAATTTAGTGTGGAAGTGTTAGTGTGAGAAGTACGTGATGAATTGTGTTGTGTTTGGGGGTTTGGATAAATGTTATGTTTGAAGTATGTTTTAAGGATGTATGTAAGATAATTGTGTGAAGAGAAAATGAAAGAAGAGAATGGGTTGATGAGTGTTAGGCTTTGTATGTATTTGGTGTTGTGAGTTTCGGATTTTATGTGGAGTGCAGGGGCGAAGTGAAGAAAATGAAAGAAAAAGAAAGAGAGAAAAGAAGAAGCTCGGCTCTCTAGAGAAAATCCAGAGAGTCTGGCGAGTGTTCGCCTCTGGAAGGCGAGTAATCGCTTCTCAGGCAAAATGAGGCGATGCTCTCTGGAGAAATCCAGAGAGCGTGGCGACTAATCGCCACAAATATGTGGCGATGAGTCGCCACTGGCGAATTACAACAGGCGATTACTCGCCTGTTGTAATCGCCCATGGGGCGATTAGTAGCCACATTTGTGGCTACTGATCGCCATACCTAGGAAAGGTATGGGCGATCAATAGCCACTTTTGTGGCTACTGATCGCCACCCCACTTTTATAAAAAAAAAAAAAAAGATTTAAATTTTATTTATTATTTAATTGTTTTAAAGGTTTATTTATTTTAAGTTTTAATGGTTTATGGATGGTTTTAAAAGAGTTACTAAACGAACTTCGATTTCAATTCCGATTTCGATTTTGATTAAGATTTCCGCTCAAGTACAGTTAAAGTGAAAGTTTTTTAAAAAAAAAAAAAAAAAAAATTTATTACGATATACGGGTGAGGGTCGTGACAATAATTATGGATATATTAGGATTTGATGTAATCCTAGGAATGGACTGGCTGTTTAAGCATCATGCCACAATAGATTGTAGGACTGGAATAGTTAGCTTCCAACCCCCTGGTAGTTTGAAACACACCTTTCAAGCCTCAAAGAAAGGTAAGGAAATGTCTGTGATGACCTCTATTAACACAAGACCCTCCCCTTGCAGAGAGCATTTGTGCTTTTTGGCCAGTTCTTTAGACACACAAACAGTAGGAAAATCAAGCCCCAAAAATGTTTTAGTTGTCCAAGATTTTCCAGAAGTATTCCTAGATGACCTTCCTGGTTTGCCACCAGATAGGGAAATTGAATTTGTTGTAGATATTTACCCCGGAGCCGAGCCTGTGTCTAAGAATCCATATAGATTAGCTCCAACTGAACTTAAGGAATTAAAGAAACAGTTAGAGGATTTGTTGGAGAAGTGGTTCATACGCCCTAGCTTTTCACCATGGGGTGCACCTGTCCTTTTTGTCAAAAAGAAGGATGGATCAATGCGTATGTGCATCGACTACAGAGAATTGAATAAGTTAACTGTCAAAAACAAATACCCTTTGCCGAGAATTGATGACTTATTTGACCAGCTTAGGGGTGCAAGAGTTTTCTCTAAGATTGACCTTAGGTCCGGTTATTACCAGTTGAAGGTTAAATCTGAAGATATCCCAAAGACTGCCTTTCGCACAAGGTATGGACATTATGAGTTTTTGGTTATGTCTTTTGGTTTGAAAAATGCACCAGCAGCCTTCATGGATCTCATGAATAGGGTGTTTCACTGAGTATTTGGACCAGTTTGTCATAGTGTTCATAGACGACATTCGTATCTATTCTAGAACTAAGGATGAGCATGCAAGGCATTTGATTTTGGTGTTGGGAGCACTTAGACAGCACCAACTTTATGCTAAGTTTTCCAAGTGTGAGTTTTGGTTGGACAGAGTTCACTTTCTTGGTCATGTGATCTCTGGTGATGGGATATCTGTCGATCCAGCCAAGGTTCAAGCAGTTAAGTAGTGGCCCCAACCGAAGAATGCTACAGATATTTGAAGTTTCCTCGGGTTAGCAGGATATTACAGAAAATTTATTGAAGGATTCTCAAAGATTGCCACACCCCTCACTCGGTTAACTAGAAAAAATATCAAGTATGCTTGGACAGAGGAGTGTGAGTCCAGTTTCCTGACCTTGAAAAAGAAACTGACCAATGCCCCTATATTGACCCTACCCGATGAGAGTGGAAGGTTTAGCATTTACTGTGATGCTTCCAAGATTGGTCTTGGATGTGTGTTAATGCAAGAGGGAAAGGTTATAGCTTATGCTTCTAGGCAGTTAGAAGTGCATGAAAAGAATTACCCTACTTATGACTTAGAATTAGCTGCTGTGGTCTTTGCATTAAAGATTTGGAGGCACTACCTGCATGGGCAATCTTGTGAGATATTTTCGGATCATAAGAGCCTGAAGTATATCTTCACGCAGAAGGAACTAAACATGAGGCAACGTCGATGGTTGGAATTTGTAAAAGACTATGATTTTGAGATTAAATACCACCCCGGCAAAGCAAATGTCGTGGCTGATGCTTTGAGTAGAGTGACCCCTTTAGTTTCTGCATTGACTCTAGACATACCGATAGCTTTAGAGACAGAATTCCAAAGATTTAACCTGGAAGCTGTGTCTAGTGTGTTAGCCATGCTGTCGGCCATATCTTTGAGGCCAACTATTTTGGAGAAAATAAAGGAAGTTCAAATGAATGACACTGAGTGTAATAAGTATAAGTTGTACATAGATTCTACTGATAAGTCGGATTTCAACTGCTCAGCTGATGGAATTCTCAAGTTTCGAAATAGATGGTTTGTTCCGGCTGATACTGAGCTTAGGAAGGAAATCCTATCTGAGGCTCATTCCTCCAGACTTTCTGTTTATCCTGGTAGTACGAAGATGTACAGAGGACTCAAGCAACATTATTGGTGGCCAGGTATGAAGAGAAGTGTGGCGGAGTATGTGGGGTCATGTCTGGTCTGCCAGCAAGTTAAAGCTGAACATCAGAGGCCTGCTGGGACATTACAACCTTTACCAGTTCTCGAATGGAAATGGGAACAAATAACTATGGATTTTGTTACAGGATTACCTAGAACAGTAAAAGGACATGATGCAATTTGGGTGATAGTTGATCGTTTAACCAAATCAGCTCATTTCCTACCAATAAAGATGACTCACTCGATGGATCATCTTGCTGAATTGTATGTGCACGAAGTTGTTAGACTGCATGGTGTTCCAAGCACCATAGTTTCAGACCGAGACTCCAGATTTACATCTAAGTTTTGGAAAAGTTTGCACAAGGCTATGGGGACACAGCTTAGTTTTAGCATAGCCTTTCATCCTCAAACCGATGGACAATCCGAGAGAACTATCCAAACGTTAGAGGATATGCTCAGGGCTTGTGTGCTGGAATTTCAAGGTTCTTGGAGTAAGTATTTACCATTGGTTGAGTTCTCTTATAATAACAGTTTTCATGCAACAATAGGCATGGCACCATACGAGGCATTGTATGGACGGAAGTGCAGATCCCCATTGTATTGGGATGAAGTTGGAGAAGCACAGTTGATTGGTCCTGACATTGTGCAGCAGATAGTGGAGAAGATTGCTCTTATCCGAAAAAGGATCTTAGCAGCTCAAAGCCGGCAGAAGAGCTATGCAGACAAAAGACGAAGAGAATTAGAATTTGATGTTGGTAATGAAGTTTTCCTTAAGGTGTCACCTTTCAAAGGAGTTGTGAGATTTGGGAAAAGAGGCAAGTTAAACCCCAGATATATTGGACCTTTCCAAATCGTGAAGAAAATTGGGAAGTCAGCATATCAACTTCAGTTACCAGCCTCTCTGGAGGGAATTCATAATGTGTTTCACGTTTCCATGCTAAAGAAATGTGTTAGAGATCCTTCGCAGATTATAGATAAGCAGAACATTGAAGTCCTTCCTACTCTTACTTATGAGGAGAAGCCAGTAAGAATCTTAGATTATGCAGTGAAGACATTACGCAACAAAGAAGTTCCACTGGTAAAGGTTTTATGGCACAACCAGAATATTGAGGAGACAACTTGGGAGCGCCAGCAAGACATGATGGACCAATATTCGGAATTATTCAGGTACTAAATTTTGAGGACAAAATTCTTTTAAGGAGGGTAGATTGTAGCACCCGGCTCTATTAAACCAAATTTAATTGCCAATTATAATGTGTTAATTTTATGGAAGAATTGAGGGAGAAAGTGATTAGGTTAGTTAATAACTATGTAAGGACAAAAGGGTAATTAGCAATTTTATAATGGATAACGTATTTAATGGAGGGTTTAATGAGGTTTAGCAGTCACTGTTTCCCTCATTTTCCTTCTCGGTATTCAGCTCAAGCACAGCAGAGCTCCAGGCGATTTCCCTCTCCGATCCTCATTCCTCGAACTAGGTGAGTTTTCCATTTTATTTCTCTGAGATTTTAGTGGCTAGATAGCAGAGATAGTGTAATGCGCGTATTTTGATAATACTGCGAGTGAGTTGAGTTCGATTTTAGTATTGAGCCGAGAGTGTATGATGATTAGAGATTTCAAACGAGCCCCTTAGGTTTCAGAACGATTTAGGATAAGGTTAGTGGTGATCTAATCGGTATTTTTGCTTATGACGCTAGGTGAGCAGGGTTTCCAGAGTAGTTGAAACCGAACGATTTCCAGGAGACCAGGTAAGTAAAGTTTGCTTGTGCATTCGGGCCTACATCACAAAACATTAGGGTTTGTATGCTGGGATGTGTTGGTATGTCATGCATCATATTTTTTTTAAAGTATACGAAAATGAATTTGAGTGCATGTTGGCATAGTGAGGATTGAACATATTGAAACAGCTATGAGAATCAGTTTCACTGTTAAGGGAAGTAATCCGCCCCTTAATGAGACAGTGGATATTTATACTTTGGGAGAGTTGATCCAGCTCCCAATTTCACAGGGGGATCTGAACATGTGAATCAGATTTGCTGTTAAGGGAATTTATCCGCCCCTTAATGAGCAAGTGGATGTATATACTTTGGGAGAGTTGATCCAGCTCCCAATTTCACAGGGGGATCTGAACAGAAACGAAACATGAACAACTGAGTTGAGAAAGTAGAAATTGCATGATTAGGAATTTATATATATTTCAGTGTTTCATTTCATTACAGCTTTACTTACTTAGCATTAGGCTAATAGATGAGTTTTGTGATGTAGGTGTTGAGGATACTGCAGGTGAATTTCCTGATTGAACAGATGATTAGATGTGGTTGGAGGAGCACATTCATGCCTCGGCCTAGTAAACTGATGAGGCGGGTTAACTGTTGTCTGCTATGGTGCGAGTTTAGTGGATAATGCTTTAATTTGAGTATGATGAGTTTTCATGACAGTAGAGATTTTAATATTCTGACTATGTGTTGAGTTTTACTGATACTAGAGATCTGAGAGTTTTTATTATTGGTTTTACTGGTTTTGAACATTACAATGTGAGTTGTTTCTGAATGGTCTCGATGAAGTAAGTAAATCCCTTTCTGAGTTGGTGTTGTATATGTATAGCGAGAAGCAGTTGGAATGTAGGTTAATTCTATCGGAAGATGCCTTAAGAAAAGTCATCGGATGATGTAGGTTAATCCTATCGGAAGATGCCTTAAGAAAAGTCATCGGATGATGTCTCAGTAAACTCATCGGCAGATGAGAGCTGACGTCATCGGAAGATGTAGGTTTAAGTCCATCGGATGATATCTCAGTAAACTCATCGGTAGATGAGAGCTGACGTCATCAGAAGATGTAGGTTTAAGTCCATCAGATGGTGTCTCAGTAAACCCATCGGCAGATGCGTGCTGACGTCACCGGAAGATGTAGAGTGTATTTTGTCGTTTAGTCACCGGTAGATACAGTTTACCGAGTGATGTCTTTTGCTTTCCATTCAGCTGACGTCATCGGCAGGAGTCTTCTATTTTGGCTGTTTCTTTCTGTTTCTTCCGATTGACTTTATTCATCGGCGGATGTATTTAACTTCTGCAACTTTTAAAGTATTTTCACGATTCAAACTTCTATTTCTTGACCGATTATTCCTTAACATTTCAAATGATTTCCGCTGCAAGTTTATTTCCTTTTTAAAAAAATATATATATAGTAGAAATTTTAATCATGTACGGGCATTGTGTGACGAACCGGGTTCAGATAACTCGGGGCGTTACAATTGTTCTTCTGCTAAACAGATTCTAACTAAAGACGTTAAACATTTAGTTTCCAAACAAATTTTTGCCAGATGACAAGCAGAACTTTCTGTTTTCGATTTTACTATCGAATATATCAAAGGTAATGATAATTCTTTACCAGATTTTCTAACTCGTGAATTTTTGCAGGATGTTCACCCCAGTTAGGGGTAGACCACGTGGCCGTGGCCGTGGTCGTATTTCCAAAATGTCATTTCAAAAAGAATTTCCCACTTTAGGGGAAACATCATCTAAGGATGATTTTCAAAACAAACAGATCCAAAGAAAACTGCCAAAGAAGTCCTACTTGAGAGTGGACTCCAATTTATCAAAAAATTAGTGGCTGAGTCTATTCTCACACTTTCAAATCGAGATATTGCTCTCAATCAAAAAGATGCCTGGTTTTTCAAAGAAAGATATATGGGAAGCCAGCATTATCCAATTACCGAGGGAAAGCTTCGATTTTATTATGAAGCTATTCTAAATGATACCAATTCTGTCCAAATTCAGCATAATTATGTTGAAAAAGGCAATATCAAAAGTACAATTACACATTTCAAATGTTACATTATCCGAGTCATCCATCCACAAGAATGGGGTTTGAATGTTTTCAACTCCAGAGTAACAACTACCAAGAACAATGAGCAACCTTACAACTATTGGGACTATATTCTTGCATGGTCTCATGTATTTCTTTATCAAAATCCAAAAAGAAATCATTCATGGTTTTTTACTATGAATCTAGAGATTCTCAAATCCGAAGATCAATTTCCAAACTGGTTTCTACACTGGTGGCAAAGCCACTCTCCCGAATTTGATATTCTTCCAAAAAAGATTCAAGATCAGTACCAATCATGGTTTGATAGTCATCTTGATTTTTGTGATGACAGATTTATGTTCAAAGGAAAAGCTCTTCTATGGTTCTTTACCGAATTCTAGATTAATTGGATTTGGCAGTGGAATCTTGAGCTGGATACAGATCATTTGGGTATTCCCGAATTACAAAAAAGTTTTTATGTCAAATGGTGGTCCCGTTTTGACACGGAACTTTGTCTTTCCAAAATTATTGCTGTTATAAAGACAAACAAAGCAAACGCAGCCACAGACATTTCTAATAATTCAAAGAAAGAATCTTTGAATATGGTTCAAAAAATGCGCAAAGATATTAAATTCCAATTCCTTGGTTTATCTGCTCAGGAGCGTCATATTAAACTTCTGGAAACTATAAAAGGACAGATGTTTAATCATCATGACTCCGACGATGAAGATTTTTCCAATTCAGATTCTGACATTTCTATGTTTTCAGGATCAAACCGCTTTCAGGTGTTACCTGACAAATCTTAAAATCCAGACGACATTATTCCAATCGAAGAGGATATTTTCAATTCTCTTATTGATTGTTCACAATACAATTATTCTCTAAGAAAAGGAAAGAAGAAAATTCTCTAATGACACATCATTGGGATGCCGAAGCCGCCATTATTGAAAATATGCAAATTGAAGCAGCTCATCATCAACAAAACCAGCTTGATCCCTGGGATGCTGCTGTTCTCCAACAAGCTAGAGCCTGATGCTATAGCTGGTCGAATTCCTTGGGGAAGACCTCTTCCCATTTCCAAATATCATCAAAGACATAATGTTCCAATCAGCCCTTTGGCACGTATCCTGTTGTGGAGACCTTGGCCTTTACAACCTAGACCTTTTCGAAGACATCCAGCATATCAAGCAGCTCTGGATCAAATCAAAGCAAATGTTAACTAAGGTATCAAAAAATACAAAAAATGGTGCAAAAAGAGAAATGCATGGGCTAAGAAAAATAACAAAAGTAAAGCATATTATGCAGAGTACAAAGTCAACTTAGATCGAAAACGAATGTGGACCCCTGATGTAACGCCCGGGAATTTTTAAAAAGAAAAAATTGGAGAGAAAATAAAAGAATAAGTAAAATAGTTGTTTTAAGTAATTTAAAGGAAAAGTGAATAAGATTGGTTAACCTAATTGGTTGATTAATTTAGATTCGGGCACTTCCAGTGAAATTAAGTCGTGGGTCATAATTAAGAACGAGATTTAACGGAATTTAAAGGAGGGCAAGACGATAAATGAGGGTTAATTAATGGTTAGTTTTATTATTAGTTTTTATTATTATTATTATTATTATTATTATTATTATTATTATTATTATTAATTAAAATCAACAGAATGGTTAAAAAACCATTCTGTTGATTTTGTCGAGCTCGAGCTCAAGCCCGACGACACCCGACGCCGAGAGCGAACAGGGGAGGAGGAGGCGACGATTTCCGACGTCCAACCTCGACGTTCTCCGGCCAGAAGACGTCGGCGACTCCTGGGCGTGCGGTTTCCGATCATCCTCGCGCACGAACCGACGGTATGCTCGGTTTTTCTCCTCTGTTTTGGTTCGATTTGTGACCATTGGTGGCGAGCTCGAGTGAGCTCCGATCTCCGGCCAATTTCGGTCACTTCCGGCGTGGGTTTGCCAACCCTAGGGCCGGCTATTGATGCTTGGCCGCGGAATGCCCAATTTGGGCGAAATTCAGTGAAACCCGAATTAGGGCTTAGGGTTTTCTTAAATGGAAACTTTGATTTTAGGTTAGTTTATGTTAATTGGATGTTAGGAGGATAGATTGGTGAAGAAATTGAAGGAATTTGATGAAAAATCGAAAAAGAGAAATTTTGGGAAAAAGGGGCAGTTCTGGTTTTTGATAAATTGACCTAGCTCCGGTTGTTAGTTTTGAAATTCCTTTCGGCAGATTAAAATAGGTTATTAGAGGAGTACGTGGCCGCTGGAATCGTTCGATTCCGATAACCGACGCGAAAGTTACGCGCGTTCGAAGTTTTAGGTCGGTTTTTACCGAACCCAGATTAGTGGCCATTTAATTAGGTTTTAATTGGATTAGGCTAGAAATAGTAGTTTAAGATGTTTTCACGAAAAATGAGAGTTTAGTTATGCCCGAATGAGAAAATGGAAATTTTAGGAAAGAATTTCCTAAATTAGAAGATTAGTTTAAGTTTGAAATTAGTTTAATTAGAATTGATTTTAATGCCTTTTATTTATGAAATGCCTTAGGTGGAGACGACTTTCGGACGGTGCTCGGCTTACTACGGACGCCAGGTAAGTGAGCGTTAGGCTTTCCGGCCACTAAGGCCCTACGTCGTATAATGTTGATGATGTTGATGTGATGAAAAAGGTGGAAATAGGGGTTGGTAGAAAGGACGGGTAGTTCTAAGTAGTGCCTTAGTGATTTAAGTAGTGTTCGTTTGATAGGTTTTTCCTTACGTATGTTATACCTCATGCATCATGTTTTACTAAAGTGCATACGAACTATTTACAAGCATGTTTTATGAAAATGTTGAAAGTAAAGAACGACAATGAATGATGAATGATGAATGATGAATGATGAATGATTAATGATGAATGATGAATGATGAATGATGAATGATGAATGTACTACAGGGCAAGTCATGAATGTACTACAGGGCAAGTCATGAATGTACTACGGGGCAAGAAAACAGTTTAAAAGAAATGAAACGAAAATGTTTTACACATGTCATGCATATATGTAAAGTTATGTTAGTACGCTCCTTACTAAGCATTAGGCTTAATGTAGTTATTGTATGATGTAGGTGACAGGTGTGAAGGTGAGAGTTCCTCTTGATGACAAAGAACAGGTGGTCGACGGATGGTGCTCGTGGCGACGGGGTGTGTTTTGGCTTGGCTGGATGATCTAATGGCGTGCCTCGAACTGTTTTGTGGTAAAAAGGGATGTGAGTTAGCTTTGTTGATTAGAAAGGTAATGGATATTAGGTAGTACAGTTAGGTTTATTGTTTAGGGAATTCTATAGTGGTTGTAGGTTGAAGTAATGCCATTTTGAATGATTCGATAAAGTATGTCTTTCGCGATGCTTTAGGAAATTCTTTGTTATGTTTGATGTTTGTTTTGAAGATTTGATTTGGGTTTGATTTTATGATTTTAGGTGATTTATGACTGTATGTGGATCGGATGTTTTGATCGAAAATGCATGAAAGGTTGAGTTTTGATATATATGTGGTGAAAGTAGAACGTTTAGAATGTGGAGTTTTAATTTTAGAATATACTGGAACTGTTTGGGTATTTTGAAATGTTTGGTCGTTTTTAAAACAGGTAAGGATACGCTCGATTTTTAGAGCGATCCACGCAGTTTGTTTTCTTGAGTATAGGTTATATTAGTGTTTTGTTTTAATTGATCTTACTTTAAGTGTTAATTGTTTTAAGTTAGTAATGGTTTTAGTCTAGTTCTAAATGTTTTAAAAGTCAAAATGTTTTACGCTCAAAATGTTTAAGTCAAAGTTAGACCCTAAAGGTCGTTAGAGGTGGGTCAATTGTCTAAGTTAGTTTTCTTTTAAAGTGTTAAGTAAAAAAATGAAAAAGTTTATGAGAAAATACGAGGGCTTAGGTAATGGTTATGTCACGGCTAGTCCGTGGCGGCCCTACGGGGTTGGGGTCGTCACACCTGAGGACTATGATAACTGGGTTCAATTACACAAATCAGTTGGTAATCGCCAATGACTGGACCATGGGCTTGGCGAGAACGTGTTCAGCCGCCCATTCCAACACCACCATCCGAATATCAGTTACGAAAAATGGATTCATTTCCTGAAGGATCATGTTTCAAAAACGAAGCTATCAAATGGAAGCAATGGAATCCAAGTGTCCAATATCCAAAATATCAACATATCTCAAATCTCCCGACATCTTCCAAAGTAGTGGACCCAAATAGTGCATCCACTAGTACAAACAGTGCTTCCACTAGCTAGTGCTTTACTTTAATAAAGTTTTAATACGTCATCCATGACGTGTGCTTTACTTTACTAAAGTTTTAATACGTCATCCATGACGTGTTGCTTGTAAGCTCCTCCTCTATATAAAGGAGCCTCATTTCATTTTGTTTATCAAGTTTTTAGAGTTTGCCTTCTCCCTCCTGTAAAAACTCTAGTGTGCTTACTCGCTCTCTCTCTTATAAGTTTTAATACTTTGTTTAATATTAAGTATTTTATTATCTTTCGTCATCTTCGCCTCGTGCCAAGCGAAAGCTCTCGTGCCATTGACCGACTAACCGAACTAGTGGGAGTACAGTCCCGTATGGTTGAACGTTTGATGGCCAGAGAAGATAACGGAAATAACAATCATGCTAATGCTCCGCGTGACACCAGTGGAGATAGATTCAGACGACTCCAGCCGCCTGCATTCGATGGATTATCTACTGACCCGATCCATGCTGAAGAATGGGTTCGGCAGATTTAACAAATGTTTAATTATGCCGAGGTAGAGGAGAGCAAGAAAGTCACATGTGCCACTTTTCATCTTATAAAGAGTGCCGATTTTTGGTGGGATACTGTGCGGTCCACTACCGTGGCACTGAGCTGGGAGGGATTTAAGAATATCTTTTACGAGAAATATTTTGACCGTGGGGTAAGGAAGGAAAAGTTGATTGAGTTCTCTCGGCTACGACAGTATGGATCAGTGGCAGAATATGTTCAGAAGTTTGAATCATTATCCCGCTATGCACCTCATTTTGTAGCCACTGACAAAAACAAGGAGCACCAATTTATTCAGGGTTTGAAGCTGGACCTCTTACGAGGGATTTCGTACGGGGGATTTGATGAGGCACCGTACACAAAAGTGGTCGTCAAGGCCTATCAGTTGGAGGCCTTAGAAGCGAAGTCCCAGAGACAAAGAGATCAGTCAAGAGGGATTATTCGGAATGTTCCTCAACAACAGCAAAGAAGTCAGAATTTGTAATCTCAACAGCAACAAAACAGAGGCATTAAGAGGCCTAATGAGACCACCAATAATCAGGACAAGGGAAAGAGACCAATGGGGGCTCCTCAACTTTCAGTATGCCCGCGGTGCCAGAAACTTCACAGAGGAGAATGCAGATTTATTACCGGCCAATGTTTCTGATGTGGCAAAGGAGGCCATCATGTTCGGGATTGCCCGATGCCGGACACGAGACCAAACCTTGCAGTACCAAGGGTTTTTGCAATGATGGAGGACGTTGATGATGCTGATAAGCACACAGCAATTACATGTACAATTTTGATTTGTGATGCACCTGCTTATACCTTGTGGGACACGGGGGCCACACATTCGTTCGTGGCAATAGACTTCGTAGTTAGAAAGAAGTTTTGTTGTACGCCATCAGATCAACCCTACAGCATTATGCTACCTTCAGGAGAGTTTATGCACTCCGAGCAGGTTGTACGGGGTGATATAGTGTCAGTAGGAGACCAGAAGTTGTATGCCAATCTTATCGTTATCGGTATGAAAGGATACGATGTGATTCTGGGGATGAATTGGCTGTTTAGACATCACGCCACCATCAACTGTAGGTCCGGGCTTATGTCGTTTAAACGCCCAAACGAGGTAGAACTCTCCTATCAGGCAGTACCAAAGGAACACCGTATGCCTACTATATCTTCCTTAAAAGCTCAAAAACTGATGAGGTCAGGATGCATCGGATTTCTTGCCCACGTAGTGGATGTTCAAAGGCAAAATGAGGTGGAACTTCAAAATATTCCGGTAGTTCGAGACTTCTCAGAGGTTTTCTTAGATGACTTACCGGGATTGCCACCTGATCGTGAAATCGAGTTTGAGATTGACGAATATCCTGGTGCTGAACCAGTATCGAAGAATCCGTACCATATGGCACCGATTGAGCTGAGGGAGTTGAAGGCTCAGCTAAAGGAATTGGTGGATAAGGGTTTTGTGCACCCTAGTTTTTCTCCGTGGGGTGCTCCCGTCTTGTTTGTTAAGAAAAAGGATGGGTCCCTACGGATGTGTATTGATTACCGGGAGCTGAACAAGTTGATCATCAAGAATAAGTACCCGTTGCCGAGGATTGACGATTTATTTGACCAGCTACAAGGGGCTCGGGTATTCTCGAAGATCGATTTGCGCTCTGGTTATTACCAGTTGAAGGTCAGGGCTGATGATATTCCAAAGACCGCCTTCAGGACCCGGTACAGACATTACGAGTTTTTGGTGATGTCGTTCGGGTTGACTAATGCCCCCGCGGTATTTATGGACTTGATGAATAGGATATTCCAGGAGTTCTTGGACAACTTTGTAATCGTTTTCATCGACGACATCCAGATTTATTCTCGGAACGAGGAAGAGCATAAAGAGCACTTGGCTATTGTGTTGTCAACTCTAAAACAGCATCAATTATATGCCAAGCTATCAAAGTGTGAATTCTGGTTGAGTAGGATTAACTTCCTAGGCCACGTGGTGTCTGCAGAGGGAGTTTTCGTGGATCCAGCCAAGATTCTGACAGTGAAAGAATGGCCGAGACCGAGAAATGCCAGTGAGGTACGGAGTTTTATTGGGTTAGCTGGTTATTATAGAAAGTTTATCAAGGGATTTTCTGTAATAGCGAAGCCTATGACCAGCTTAACGAGGAAGGACATCAAGTTCATGTGGTCTGAAGCTTGTGAGGTGAGTTTTCATACACTTAAGGAGAAATTAACTACTGCCCCACTATTAGTATTGCCAGTTGAAGACGGCAAATTCAGCGTATACTGTGATGCGTCGAAGGTTGGCTTGGGATGTGTATTAATGCAAGAAGGGAAAGTTGTAGCATACGCATCCAGACAATTGAAGAACCATGAACAAAACTATCCTACACATGACCTCGAGCTAGCGGCAGTCGTATTTGCGCTGAAAGTATGGAGACACCACTTGTACGGACAATTGTGTGAGGTGTTTTCTGATCACAAGAGCCTGAAGTACATATTTACCCAGAAAGAGCTAAACATGAGACAAAGGCGGTGGTTAGAATTTGTGAAAGATTACGATGTTGAGATTAAATACCATCCTGGTAAAGCTAATGTGGGGGCTGATACACTGAGCAGGATGCCAGCTACTATGCAACTGACTATGTCGGTCGTATCAATGCCTTTGAGGACAGAAATACAGAAGTTCGATATGGAGATAATTTCTGGGCTATCGGCCATACTAGCGGACTTGACACTGCGACCCACCGTCCTGGACCGAATTAAGGAGACCCAGAAGACTAATTCAAAGGAGATGGCTGATATTGTGAGCAAGTTACCTATGGCCTCTTCCGATTTCAGTTACTCGGGAGATGGTATTCTGAAGTTCAAAAACAGATGGTATGTTCTGAAAGACGAAGAGCTACGGAAGCACATCTTGTCGGAAGCCCATTCATCTTCTTTCTCTGTGCATCCTGGAAGCACAAAGATGTATCAGGACTTGAAACTTCACTTTGGTGGCCGAATATGAAGAATGAAGTGGCCAAATATGTGGAGTCGTGCATGATATGTCAACAGGTCAAAGCTGAACATCAACGACCAAGTGGAACGCTTCAGCCTCTCCTGATCCCGAATGGAAATGGGAGAACATAACGATGGATTTTGTTGTTGGCCTACCAAGAACAGCTAAGGGCCATAATAGCATTTGGGTCATAGTGGACAGATTGATGAAGTCGGCCCACTTTCTACCTGTGAAGACGACGTACTCCATGGATCAGTACGCAGAGCTGTATATTAATGAGATTATTAACCTGCATGGCATTCCTGTATCGATTGTCTCAGACCGTGATCCCAGATTCACTTCCAAGTTTTGGAGAAGTTTGCAGAACTCCTTGGGTACAAAGTTGGATTTCAGCACGGCATTTCATCCACAGACTGACGGACAATCTGAGAGAATAATTCAAATACTGGAAGATATGTTAAGATCGTGCGTATTGGAATTCTATGCTCCTTGGAGTAGATATTTGCCACTCGTGGAGTTTGCTTACAACAATAGTTACCAGGCTACAATTGGCATGGCTCCTTATGAATCTCTGTACGGCAGAAAGTGTAGATCCCCATTGTGTTGGGATGAGGTCGGAGAAACCAAGCTTATCGGCCCTGAGATATTACAGCAGATGTTCGAGATGATAGCTGCTATCAAACAACGAATAAAGATTGCTCAGAGTCGACAGAAGAGTTATGCGGACCACAGAAGAAGAGACTTAGAGTTCGCTGAGGGCGATGAGGTATTCTTGAAAGTGTCGCCTTTCAAGGGCGTAATGAGATTCGGTAAGAAAGGAAAGCTCAGCCCACGGTTCATTGGCCTATTTTCCATTTTGAAGCGTGTGGGAAACATGGCTTACAGACTACAGTTGCCAGCATCAATGGATGGAGTTCACAATGTCTTCCATGTTTCGATGCTGAGAAAATGTGTATGAGATCCAACTCAGATCATGAAACAGGTGGACTTTGATATCATGCCGACGCTGACATATGAAGAAAGGCCCATACAAATACTGGATACCTCACTCAAAGTGATGCGCAATCGAGTGGTCCCATTGGTGAAAGATTTATAGCGAAATCATAATGTAGAGGAAGCCACATGGGAAAGACAAGAGGATGTTAGGGCCCAATATCCGGACCTCTTTGCTTAGGCAAATTTTGGGGACAAAATTTCTGTTAAGGTGGGTGGAATGTAACACCCGGTATTTTTGCCTATGTATTTATTCCCCGGATATGTAAGCGGAATTGCTCCGATATTAATTCAATGACTATTTTTAATTGCCAACGTGTTCAATTGAATGAGAGTGGTTGTAGAACCGATTCGACGAACTAAATAAAAATTTAGTTAAAAACCTATTGAAGGGTAAAATTGAAAGCCAATTAAGGTTGGTGGGAGGTGGCCAATGGATGAGTGACACCTGACAACTTGTTGAAGAAGCCATGTTCTTTTCTCTCCCCTCCTACGTGAAACCTTCACTTTTCTCATATGCTTCCTTCTGCTTCCTTTCATTTCTCTTGGTTTTCTCTCCTTCTGGCGATTTCAATCTTTCCAAAAACTTCCATTCTCCTGTTTTCTCCAGTAGAGGTAAGCATCTGTTTAAGCTAATGAGTTTGGATAAGTAAAATGTGAGTTTTGTGGAAGTTTAAGGTTACGGCATTTTGAGAGAAACTCACTGTTTTTGGATGAAAACGCGTTAGTTTGTTTTCCAAAGGTTTGAAAGGAGTTGCTGCATACCCTACATATTATTAGTTAGCATTTGTAGCTTTGCTCATTTTCTTTACATGCATGTTCAGGTTCGTGCCTCACCAAGGCAGCACGTTCAACACTTTCAACACCGCAGCAAATAGGTAAGTTCATGTGTGTGGACTGGCCCTTAAGGCCCTACATCCTGGAGATACTAGGTTTTACATCCTGTAGGTTGGTTTCGGGTAGAAGGGTTAGAGTTAAGTTCTGTGTTTCCTTTTATGTTTCCGTTGTTTTATGTTCCTGTTCTCTGCTGTTTAAGTTGAAGCACTGTAAGTGTCCATGCATACACGATTTTTTCCCGAAAACTCATGCAAAACTATTTTCTGTACACGGTTTGAAGCTAAGCAAGATAAAATCGGACTGAAATGTATTGGTTAAGTGCAGGATGGGGACTGGCCTACTGTTCTGTTTCTGTATATCTGTTTGTGCCTGTCGTGCACTTGCCAGTTCCCTATAAGCCCCACTTATACCCCTCTGCCACTGAAATGTAATGTACTGTACTGTCATCGTATTTCTGAAAGTCCATGCATAGCATATGCATCACTGCATTTATATATGTTCTTACTGAGTTTTAGACTCATAGGTGAACTCCCTGATGTAGGTACTGAACCCGAAAATGAGGACTTTGTGCCTCAGTCTGATGAATAGGTGGTTGGTGGTTCGCGCTCTCGTGGGTGGTTGCTGCAGCCATACATAATTTTCTGTCTCGAGGTTTAAGTCTTTAAAGTAAAGTTCATATCTGTAAACTCTTCTGGAATTCTGGTGTTTTGTTCTAAAACTCTGTTATAGTCCTGTGTTTTGTTTAAAAATTCTGCTGGAAATTTTGTAATGTATAGTTCTGTTGTTGATGTATTTAAAACCACTGTATTTGACAGTTGAATTTATGTTTTGAAGTATTCTAGAATTGTTTGGAATATTTTCTCCTTTAGGATGTGCATGGATTATCTCTAATTTTAGAGCCATCCATGCAATCTGTTTTCTTAAAATTCTGTCGTGTTTCCCTGATATGTCTAAAATCATGTTTTGAATCGTTTTCTGAAGTTTGAAGCTTTCATACCTTCTGTTTTCACGACTTTTGTTTTATGGATTCATGTTAAAGGTTATCAATCTTGTCTTTAAACTCTACATCCACTTGTTACTGTTCACTTTTGTCTTATTCACATCCACCGGTTACTGTTCACTTTCTTCTTATTCACATCCACCGGTTAATGTTCACTTTCTTCTTATTCACATCCACCGGTACTGTTCACTTTCGTCTTATTCACATCCACCGGTTACTGTTCACTTTTGTCTTATTCACATCCACCGGTTACTGTTCACTTTTGTCTTATTCACATCCACCGGTTACTGTTCACTTTCTTCTTATTCACATCCACTGGTTAATGTTCACTTTCTTCTTATTCACATCCACCGGTTACTGTTCACTTTGGTCTTATTCACATCCACCGGTTACTGTTCACTTTTGTCTTATTCACATCACCGGTTACTGTTCACTTTCTTCTTATTCACATCCACCGGTTACTGTTCACTTTTGTCTTATTCACATCCACCGGTTACTGTTCACTTTCTTCTTATTCACATCCACTGGTTAATGTTCACTTTCTTCTTATTCACATCCACCGGTTACTGTTCACTTTTGTCTTATTCACATCCACCGGTTACTGTTCACTTTTGTCTTATTCACATCCACCGGTTACTGTTCACTTTTGTCTTATTCACATCCACCGGTTACTGTTCACTTTTGTCTTATTCACATCCACCGGTTACTGTTCACTTTCTTCTTATTCACATCCACCGGTTACTGTTCACTTTTGTCTTATTCACATCCACCGGTTACTGTTCACTTTTGTCTTATTCACATCCACCGGTTACTGTTCACTTTCTTCTTATTCACATCCACCGGTTACTGTTCACTTTCTTCTTATTCACATCCACCGGTTACTGTTCACTTTTGTCTTATTCACATCCACCGGTTACTGTTCACTTTTGTCTTATTCACATCCACCGGTTACTGTTCACTTTTGTCTTATTCACATCCACCGGTTACTGTTCACTTTTGTCTTATTCACATCCACCGGTTACTGTTCACTTTCTTCTTATTCACATCCACCGGTTACTGTTCACTTTTGTCTTATTCACATCCACCGGTTACTGTTCACTTTCTTCTTATTCACATCCACCGGTTACTGTTCACTTTTGTCTTATTCACATCCACCGGTTACTGTTCACTTTCTTCTTATTCACATCCACCGGTTACTGTTCACTTTTGTCTTATTCACATCCACCGGTTACTGTTCACTTTCTTCTTATTCACATCCACCGGTTACTGTTCACTTTTGTCTTATTCACATCCACCGGTTACTGTTCACTTTCTTCTTATTCACATCCACCGGTTACTGTTCACTTTTGTCTTATTCACATCCACCGGTTACTGTTCACTTTTGTCTTATTCACATCCACCGGTTACTGTTCACTTTTGTCTTATTCACATCCACCGGTTACTGTTCACTTTTGTCTTATTCACATCCACCGGTTACTGTTCACTTTTGTCTTATTCACATCCACCGGTTACTGTTCACTTTTGTCTTATTCACATCCACCGGTTACTGTTCACTTTCTTCTTATTCACATCCACCGGTTACTGTTCACTTTCTTCTTATTCACATCCACCGGTTACTGTTCACTTTTGTCTTATTCACATCCACCGGTTACTGTTCACTTTCTTCTTATTCACATCCACCGGTTACTGTTCACTTTTGTCTTATTCACATCCACCGGTTACTGTTCACTTTCTTCTTATTCACATCCACCGGTTACTGTTCACTTTTGTCTTATTCACATCCACCGGTTACTGTTCACTTTCTTCTTATTCACATCCACCGGTTACTGTTCACTTTCTTCTTATTCACATCCACCGGTTACTGTTCACTTTCTTCTTATTCACATCCACCGGTTACTGTTCACTTTCTTCTTATTCACATCCACCGGTTACTGTTCACTTTCTTCTTATTCACATCCACCGGTTACTGTTCACTTTCTTCTTATTCACATCCACCGGTTACTGTTCACTTTTGTCTTATTCACATCCACCGGTTACTGTTCACTTTCTTCTTATTCACATCCACCGGTTACTGTTCACTTTTGTCTTATTCACATCCACCGGTTACTGTTCACTTTTGTCTTATTCACATCCACCGGTTACTGTTCACTTTTGTCTTATTCACATCCACCGGTTACTGTTCACTTTTTCACTTCCAGAGAAGGTTTATACTCTCTGTTAAGGTTTTAAAAGTATAAATGTTTTAAAAAAAAATAGTCCCCGTTTTGGAATGTCTCGGAGTGATGGCTCCTCGTCCCCGACCGGGTCGGGGGCCGTCACAACTGTACCCAATTTTCCCGTCTTATATTTTTTTTTATCCTAATAACTTTAATTGCATTTAAGCAGAATTTAAAGTGAAAACCAAAATTTGTAAAACGTTCGAATCTATTTTGAAAACCACGAAATAAAGCTTTAAAACAATTAAAAGAAAACTTTAATTAAAACTTAAAAACATAAGCAGCAGGAGAAAAGACAAAACAGGGGGCAAAAGGGGCAATCACCCACTAAAATGAAGGGGCGATCGCTGGTTTTGCCATCGATCACCTCACTAGGCGATTCATGATCGCTACGCGACCAAAGAGGGGCGATCGATCGCCCAAACCCAAGCGATCGATCGCCACACGCTCTGGAAGTTTTCCAGAGCGTGATCCTTCTTGGTGACCGATCGCCACCCTTGGCGATTGGTCGCCAACTCCACTACCTCCCCTCTTCCTTCTTCCCTCATTCTTCTTTCCTTCTCTTCCCCTACTTCCCTATACACCAAACAAACCCTTCACCATTTCATCAAATATACATCCCAACATAACCCACTCAAAATCTCATCATTCCTCACTTCATCAATCACTTGAAATAATGATTCAAAACTCAATTAAAACATAACCCGTTTTCGTAAAAATGAACTGTGTGGTTAGGTTTAAAAACTGAACATTTTCCTAATACCAAACATTTACAAAATACATTTCCAAAACGTTTTAAAAACAAACTCAAAGCATAACCTATCCACTATCCAGAACCAAACATCCTAAAATGTTTCAACTATACAATTAAACTATCTAATCCACCGTTAACCCAAAATCACTCAAACATCCTCAAAACACATACTTACATCCCCACGGGTCAGGTTAAGCATCGACTGCGCCAACATACCCCCGCGAGCCATCCTCCGTCAACTGCGTCACTCCTCGGGTGGAAGGATCTCGTCCTCACCTATGTCAAGATCACCTACACCATACAGACACACTATGAGCTAAAGGCTCAATAAGTTTTGTAAATGCAATGCATGCTGTGCGTATGAGTTTCAGAAATCATGCAACATTTTCTTATCATTACGTAACAGACATATTGTCACCGAGATATCAGCCCGCTAAAAGGAGAGGATTCATCCCGCAGTCGGACAACCCTTTCAATCTAGCGAGGGGGGTACATGCTCACACAAACAAACAGCCATGCCTTAGCCCCACCTCGCGTGACCAGATAACAGATTACGTAGATTCATTTAGTTCAGGCGATGTGGTATTGTGACAGACCCCTTTGTGCCTACACAGATCAATAGCCCCCTTTCAGGCCACATCTCTTTTCATGAAAACATCATGCGGAAGTTCATTTTCTATGCTCTTTTAAAAACCATGATGCATGAACATGTGCATAACATAACATTCAACATTTATACCATCAAGACAATAAAAACATAATCTATATTCTACATATGTACCATAAAAAAGGTATAACCTATAAAAGAACTAATCTTAACTACCCCACCAAAGCATATAAACCAACAATTCACCAAACTCCTCGAGACGACATCGATGTACGGTGTAGGCCAATCGGCCAGAGTAAGTCACGAAAACTTACCTGTCATCCGTAGTGCACTGAGCTCCGTCCACGAGCGTTGTTCACCTAAGGCAATTTCACAACAATCGACGTTAAAGCACGTTCAAACCTTTAAGCGTTAAATTAACGAAACTCTTAACTAAAGAATTTCTTAAAACTCTAGAATACTTCATTGAGGCATTTCGTCGAGCATTTCACATTCAACTTACCAAAACCTCCATTAACGGAGTTTCCTAAAACTTCGAAAATCCATAAAACCTGAACATCTATCAACGAATCGTTTAACTTCGTCCAATAACGTCCAACACTTCCATTATCTTCACAACTACGGCAAACCTATCGATTTCTAACTTTATACTACGTTTTTAACAAAACCTAAACGAAACCCTAACCGTTGAATGACGCAAAAACTACGAATAAACTTTCCAAAACCATAGAACCTTACCTAGAATCGAGTTTGGGGAAGAAAACGTGAAGAACGGAGGACGAACGGAGGAAGAACGGACGTCGGAGAGGAAGAACGCCGTTGAAGAAGAAAATTGCCTGAGGGTTCTCCGGCGTTCGCAAGAAGAAAGGAGAAATAAGGGAGGAAGAGAAGAAATTTTTGTTTTAAATAAATTGACTTGGCAAATTACTATTTTACCCTTCCTCTGATTTTCTATTCGTTTCGTCCTTCGTTTCATTATTTAGCTCACGGTTCGGTTTCTCCAAAATTTCTTATTTCTCCAATAACTTCAACCTATTATCAGAGTTCTATTAAAACTGTCCGTTCGCAATTCGGACCTCGTTTACTATTTTTTTACTAAAACGTCCTTTATATTACGAGAAACGTAATTCTCGTAATTTAGCGTTATAACTCCTAAAATTATTGAAATTTTCTTAAAATCCCTATTAATAATTAGGATTCTAATGAAGCTCTCTTTTCGCAAAACAGACGTAAATGAACATATTCACGAAAATGCCATTATATATTGAAATTACAAAATCCTGTAAAGCCGGGTGTTACAACCTGTCTGCTTCAGCTGCGTAAACTCGTTTCTCTTAGCCACCCTCACCGTGCGGCTGATATACTTGTCAAAGAATACGGTCTTGAACCGTTCCTAGGTCATAATCGATACATCCGTCGTCGACTTGATCGAATCCCATCAGAAATGGGCATCTAACGCCAAATAGAAAGTGACGTAGGCCACCTTGCTCCCGTTCCTTACCTCTGCTTATCCCAGCATATCGTCCATCACCCTGATCCATTCCTCAGCAACTGTTGGATCCGATGATCGGCCGTCAAATACTGGAGGTCGGAGGCTTTGGAATTTCTGCATGCCCTGATTATTAGAAACCACCAATTCTTGGGCCCTCTGGTTCTCTCGATTCACTAGATTCTCGATTTGTTGTGTCTGTCGGTCCATGTGTTGAGACTGACGGTCCAACAATTCTGTAATTCTGTCTAAGACGTCGTCTCTAGGATCTTTTCCTCGAACCATTTTGTATAAAGCCTATAAAAGTTAACAGATAATCCTAAGAAACAAAAACAAGAAAATAAAACAGAACGTACTTACAGTTGAAGAAGACGTTCGCGTAGTGGCATGCGCAGTCGAGCAGTCTACAGAACCATTTTTAAAACCCGGGGGCTCTGATACCATAACTGTAACGACCCTCACACTATTCCTAATTTTTGTCGTACAAATTTTTTTACTTTTTTTTTAAACCTAAGTAAATTCTATAACGTTAAAGCGGGAATTTAAAACGTTGATAGAATTAAAACCATTGAAAACCATTTAAGAAAACATGAAAGAAAACATTTAATGAAAACTATTAAAATAGAAGGAAAATCGGCTAAACAGAAGCGAGGGCAAAATCGTCAAAGTCCAGGAAAGCAAAGGGGCGCTCGATCGGCTGTTCAACAGCCGATCGGGCGGCCCTTGACGAACCGATCGATCGCCAAATGTTTGGCAATCGGTCGGTTCACGTTCTGTTTCCAGAACGCCTAACCCGACCTGCAAACCGATCGATCGCCCCTCCCTTGGCGATCGATCACATAACTCTCTATTTTTCCAGAGAGTTTTGCGTTCGAACACCAAACCTTAGGCGTTCGATCGCCCCTCATTTTTCCCTTGTTCCTTCCAGGCACCCAACACACTCCTTATAAACATAACTTCAACATATTTCTTAACACAATTTCAATGTACACCGTAACCATACATTCCAACATAAATTCACTCGAAATATCATCCAAAACAACGACTCAAAACACGTTTAAAAACATAGCCTAGTTTCATAAAAACAAACCGCGTGGATATGTTTAAAAACCGAACATTTCCCTAATACCACACATTTACAAAATACATTTCCAAAACGTTTAAAAAAACTCAAAACATAACCTATCCACTATCCAGAACCAAACATCCTAAAATATTTCTAACTATACAATAATTCACAACCGACCCAATTTGCCCAAAAAAAAAACCTCAAAGTACCTAACCGTTACCCCCCACGGGTCACGCATCGACTGCCCATGCACACTACCGCATCCGTTCTTCTTCAACCATCCTGTACATCGGGTGGAGGAACGTCGTCCTCACCTGCTTCAATATCCCCTACACCATACAGACACACTATGAGATAAAGGCTCAGTAAGTTTCGTAAATGTAAATGCATGCTGTGCGTATGAGTTTCAGAAACCATGCAACATTTTCTTATCATTACGTCGCAGACAGAATGTCACTGAGGTCTCAGCCTATTAGATGGAGAGGACACATCCCGCGGTCGGACTGCCCTCTTCACCTAATGGAGGGGGTACACGCTCACACCCGTAACAGCCGTGCCTGAGCCCCACCTCGCGTAACCAGATACAGATTACATAGATTCATTACGTTCATTCATTTCATTTTTTAAACACGTGCAGAAATCCGTTTTCATGCTATTTTAAAATACGTGATGCATGAACAGTTATAGACATAAAATAAACAAACATCATACATACCATCGAGACCATAAAAACAATTAAAAGCATATCCTATAAAAGAATTAATCCTAACTACCCAACCTAAACATTTAACAAACGATTCTCCAAAGATCCTCGACGCGACATCGACGTACGGTGTAGGCCTCTCGGCCAAGTAAGTCACGAGAACTTACCTTGTGTGCGCTGAACTTCGAGCTCCGTCCACGAGCGTCGTTTGTCTGAGGCAAAACACAACAGTTAACATTAACACGAGATTAAACCATTAAACGTCCAAATTTAACGAAACCTTAATTAAGGAAATTTTCCTAAATTTCTAACTTAACTAATCGATGCATTTTTAACGAACAAATAACGCACGATACCTCGAACCACCATTAACGAGTTTTTCCCCAAAACTCAAAAATTCGTCAATCTCTAATATTCGTCCTAAATCGATTAACTTCGTCCAATAACGCTCAATACGTTCATCATATTCACAACTACGATGAACCTATCGATTACAAACCCTAAATCACGTTTTTAACGAAAACCTATACGGAACCTTAACCGTCAAACTCCGTGAAACCAAACTATAATGCTCCAAAAGCATAGAATCATACCTAGGGTTGCGAGAGGAGGAGAAAACACGAAGAATGGAATTCGATTGGAGGAAGAACGGACGTCGGAGAGGAGAACGCCGTGAAGGGGATCGCCTGGAGAAAAAAAAAGGAACAGAGAAGCTTCGTGAAAATGGTGAAGGAAGAAGAGGAAGTTTGCTTTTTAATTAAAATTTTACTTTGCAAATTACCATTTTGCCCTTCCTTTGATTTCTATTTGTTTCGTCCTTTGTTTTCGTTAATTAACCAAAGATTCGGTTTGTGATGACCCGAATATGCACGTATGGGTACGATGGCTGCACGAACAGGAACCCGGATGGCGGTACGTCAGCGCGGGCGAACCGGAAGGTGACAGGTCGTAAAAAGGGGGTCGTCACAATCCCACATCGCTTGGGGAAGTATGTGGAAATGAAACATATGTAAAGAGACCCTTCCAATATAGCAAGACGCGTTTTGGAGCACGATTGGCAACGGATCTCATAAGAACTCCGAAGTTAAAAGTGCTTTGGCGAGAGCAATTCTAGGTTGGGTGACCTTTCGAGAAGTTCTCGCCAAACAAAGCCGTGAGGGGAGGATATTGGGCTACGGCTCAATCCCCAGAGCGGACAATATCTTGCTGGGAATAGGGGTCGTTACAAATGGTATCAGAGCCTGTACCCAACCGGAAATGTGGCCAACAAGGACGTTGGGCCCCCGAGGGGGGGTGATTGTGATGACCCGAATATGCACGTATGGATACGATGGCTGCACGAACTGGAACCCGGATGGCGGTACGTCCGCGCGGGCGAACCGGAAGGTGCAGGTCGTAAAAAGGGGGTCGTCACAATCCCACATCGCTTGGGGAAGTATGTGGAAATGAAACATATGTAAAGAGACCCTTCCAACATAGCAAGACGTGTTTTGGAGCACGATTGGCAACGGATCTCATAAAAACTCCGAAGTTAAAAGTGCTTTGGCGAGAGCAATTCCAGGTTGGGTGACCTTTCGGGAAGTTCTCGCCAAACAAAGCCGTGAGGGGAGGATATTGGGCTACGGCTCAATCCCCAGAGCGGACAATATCTTGCTGGGAATAGGGGTCGTTACACGGTTTCTCCAAATTTCCTTACTTCACCAATAACTCCTAACTTATTATCAGGGTTCTTTTAAAACTGTTAGTTCATAATTCGGACCTCGTTTACTATTTTTACCAAAGTATCCTTTATATTACGATAAACGTAATTCTCGTTAAATTAGCGTTAAACTTCTAAAGTTCTCGAAATTTTTTTAAAATCCTTATAAATCATTAGGATCATAATAACGCTTACTTTTCGCAAAATTGACTTGATTTGACATAATAACAAAAATACCATTATATTCTGTAATTACAAAATCCTGTAAATCCGGGTGTTACACCTGCGTCCTTAGCAAGCCAAGCACCTCACCTTAAACCTTGTCCACCTAAGACATTTCACAATCTTAGCATTAAAATAGATCCTAAACAAATGATTCCAAAACTAAATGTATGTAACTCTTAACTAAGGCAATTTCCTAGAAATTTGGGTTTACATCATTTAAGCATTTCACCAAACACCTTGAGCTCACAATTACATTACCCAACCATTAATGACATTTATACATATCAACTACCTAATTTCCAACCAATATTCCCTTTTCACCCTAACTACCAATAATAACCATAATTTCACCATTAATATCCATCAACAAGATAAACCCATCAATTTCTAACACTAACCTATAATTTCACAACCCTACAACCTCAAACCCTAACTAATCACAACCCTAAAATCGAAAACTAAACGTATAAAACACTTAGACCTTACCTAGGGCTTTAATCCTTGAAGAAATGAAAAAGAAATCATCGTTTGGGGGAGGAACTATCGGCTGGCGAAGAATCGTCGAGGGAGAAGAGAAGAAATCGCCCGAAGGGAGGGGAGTGTTCTGCTGGGGAAATTCGTGAAGGAGAGGAAATGAGTAGGGGGTTTATAAATAAAAAAAAAACATAAACTTTAAATTACCTTTTTGCCCTTCAATCTAAATTCCTAACTAATAGTCACGCAGTCCGTCGGTTTAGATTCTTCAAAATTTTCTTATTCGACTAAATCTCCCAATTAATTCTTAGGATTCCAATAAAATTTTTCGTTCGTGAAATGACCTTAAATTTCTCCATTTTCAGGCATATAATTAAAATCGTAACACCAAAAATTCCACGTGTTACATCCTACCCTCCTTGATAAAAATTTTGTCCTCAAAATTGCGTACCTGAAAACTTCTGGATATTTGTCTATCATGTCCTGCTGTCGCTCCCACGTGGCTTCCTCCACATTATGATTTCTCCATAGCACCTTCAATAGAAGGATCGTCTTATTACATAGAACCTTCACCCGGCTTCTCCTCATAAGTCAAAGTTGGTTGAACTTTGAGATTCACCGGTTCTACTATGTGCGTTGGGTCGTGCACACACTTTCGTAACATCGACACGTGGAAAATATTATGAACTGTTTCCATAGATGATGGCAATTGTAGCTTGTACGCCGTAGCGCCTATTCTTTCTGTTATGGGAAACAGTCCGACGAATCATAGATTCAACTTCCCTCTCTGTTATGGGAAACACTTCATCTCCTATCGCAAATTCCAGATCTCTCCTCCTTCGATCTGCATAACTCTTTTGTTGGCTCTGTGCAGTTTTCATCCTTTGTCTAATTACAGCGACCTTCTCAGATAGCTGCTGTAAAATCTCTGGACCAATCAGTTTTATTTCACCCACTTCGTCCCAATACAGAAGAGATCTGTACTTTCTGCCATACAACGCTTCGTAAGGAGCCATACTGATCGTGGACTGGTAGTTGTTATTGTAAGCAAATTCCATCAGTGGTAAATACCGGCTCCATGACGCCTGAAACTCTAGCACGAATGCTCTCAACATGTCCTCAAGTATCTGAATCGTCCGTTCAAATTTTCCATCAGTCTGATGATGAAACACAGTACTAAAAATTAACTTCGTACCCATAGAGCCTTGTAAACTTCTCCAAAACCTCGAGGTAAACTTGGGATCCCGATCCAAAACAATTGATTCTGGAATCTCACGTAATCTAATGATCTCTTGGACGTATAATTCGGCAAACTGGTTCATCGTATAAGTCATTTTCACTAGTAAGAAATGGGCCGACTTTGTCAATCTGTCCACCACGACCCATATACTATCATGACCCTTGGTTGTCCTTGGTAAGCCCACTACGAAATCTATTGAAATATGTTCCCGTTTCCACTCGAGAATCGATAACGGCTGTAATGTCCCACTTGGCCTTCAGTGTTTTGCCTTCACTTGTTGGCAAACTAAGCATGACTGTACATAGCTGGCTACCTCTCGT
Source organism: Begonia masoniana (assembly GCA_022432975.1). Classification (NCBI taxonomy): domain Eukaryota; kingdom Viridiplantae; phylum Streptophyta; class Magnoliopsida; order Cucurbitales; family Begoniaceae; genus Begonia; species Begonia masoniana. Next base: position 38,175,401 of record CM039516.1, read on the forward strand.
TTTAGGTTGGGCCACTAATAGTGCAACTTCAAATCTCGGTACATCTTGCTGTTACCTGGATGCACTTAAAAAGGCGATGAGTGTGCTTCTGCCAAGATTAATTTCCTCAACTCTTCATCATTTGGAACATACCATCGATCTCTAAATTTTGGAATGTCATCCTCCAAGTAACCAAATTCGGAAGATGCATCTGTTAACTTATTCAGAATATCCTCTTTTTCTTTTGAATCATTCTGTTGAGCTTCCTTAATTATGTTTAAAAGAGTCGGCCGTATCGTCAAGTCCGAAAGCAAAGCTGAAAGCTCTGAAATTATTTCCAATTCAAACTTCTGAATTTCCTTTCCCAAAGAAATCGACATGCAAGAAACGGTGGAGTGCATAGCCTTAGGCATCCTACTCAAAGCGTCTGCCACTGTGTTAGCCTTTCCAGGATGGTATTTTATTTCGAAGTCGTAATCTTTCACGAACTCCAACCACCTCCTTTACCTCATATTTAAATCTTTTTGCGTAAAGAAATACTTCAAGCTCTAGTGGTCTGAAAACACCTCGTACTTTTGTTCATAAAGGTAGTGCCTCCATATTTTCAACGCAAACAACACCGCTGCCAATTTCAGATCGTGCGTTGGGTAATTTTGCTCGTAACTTTTCAGTTGTCTAGAGGCGTAGACAATTACTTTTTCATCTTGCATCAACACGCATCTCAATCCTACTTTGGACGCGTCACAGTAAATACTGAATTTTCTGTCTTCCACTAGTAGTATTAACAACAGTGCTGTGGTCAATTTCTATTTTAGGGTCTAAAAACTTTCTTCACAAGCTTTAGACGAGTCGTATTTCACTTCCTTCTTTGTCAAATTTGTCAGAGACTTAGCTATAATAGAGAACCCTCAATAAACCTCCTATAATATCCAGCTAGGCCTACGAAACTCCGTACTTTGCTACCATTTTTCGGCTAAGGGAACTCCTTCACTGCCTGAATCTTAACTGGGTCCACCAAAACTGAAACGTCCCCGAGTTTTCCCCTAACTCAGTTCGCTACTTTACGCGCTTTGATACCACACTTGTAACGCTCGACCCACTCCAGGCCACCGGGGTGTCATATACTAGACTTAACAACTTTAAAACGAAATCTAAATCATTTTTTTGATAAAATTTCTACTCGATTTTTGGGTTTCTTAAACACTTGAAAATATTTGGAAAATGTTGGAAAAATACGTACAAAAGGTATCGAAAAATATTGAGTTAACACGTAGTTGAAATTCAAAAATTTTAAAAAAAATTATTTTGGGCCATAAGAGTGCCTCGCGCGCACTCGGTGCGTGCGTCGCCCAGGCAGCGCACGCTCCGCGCACTGTTGTTGTGCGCATCTCGCGTGCAACAGCACGTGTAACGCCCCCGAACTCACCTCGGCTCGGTGCGCTACTTTGCACAACTTTACAACAATTAAAACGAAGTTTAAAATAATTTTTGATAAAATTTCGACTCGATTTTTTGGGTTTTTCGAACCCTCGACAACAGTTGGAAAACATGCATACAATACGTCCAAGACGTGTCAAAAAAGATCGGGTTAAAACATATTTGAAAGGGGTAAAATTTGAAAAAATTTCAAAGAGGGCTACAAGGGGCGTCGCACGTGCCGCCCAGACAGCGCGTCCCCGTGCGTGCAACTGCGCACCGCACGGCACGAGGTGCCGATCGATCGACAACCTCTCGAGTTGTCGACCAAAAATGACATATAAATGTCGATCGATCGGCGCTGGGCGCTGCACGCACCCAGCCCGGCGCCAGGGCGCCCTCTGCGCGCCACCTCCGGCTACCAACGCACATCCTTCGCTCCTTTTCACTTTTTCCACATTTCCTTCAATACTCACCCAACCAAAACACTTAAAACTTACCCAAGACTTTTCTCGACATTTCCCACCTCTCAACATGTGAAAATTCCAGAAACCCGACTCTAAAATATCAGCAAAAACGTGTAAATTGGTGAAAATAACCGTCGTTTGTTTTATGAAAACTGAGCAGCATAACAGCTAATGTTTTGAAAACCAAAACCCTGTCCCAACAAACAACCAAAAAAAGTATAAGTTTCCTAACTTATATACAATCCAAAATACCATTCCCACACATCTCCCTGAAGACCATGGTCAAGACGCCCAGACAAATACCCGCACCGGCATGCCCCGTGCGTCGCTGACTGCTCCCTAGTCCTAGCCTCCCTCATCTAGCACACCTGCAAACCCGTCGCCACCTACACCACAGAACACAAAACTTAAGCCTAATGCTTAGCAAGTAGGGAATAATGCAATTCAAAACGATGCATGCTCAACTCAGCCCGTAAATGCGATTTCTACTAACTCTGTTGTTTTCATTTCATTTTCGTTGCATTAATCTTTCACTTTTACATGTGGATCAAGTAGGCACACGTCCTAACACAATCATCGACTGGCCACCATTGACCCAACATAGCAAGATCAAAGGCACACATCCCATCACAATCTTGGACAGGCCATACATGATCTCCTCTCATATCGATCATAGAACCCTCATGTGCTCTATCTAGCACGATCATATCGAGGAATTCATACTCACGACACATTACGTACTTTCAGCATAGCATCTCTCGTAAAATCCCTCTTGGGATGCTACACACGAGCACTCATTCCCAATAAGGCGATTCTACTCGAGACCAAGGTGCATATCTATCTTCTTACGTTTCATACTCATAACTCAAAACATGCTAAAACTCGTACTTCGTAGTTTGAAAACATGATGCATGACAATATAATGCTCAAACCAAAACAAACAAACAAACAATTAGTCATCCCTACCGTTCCATGGTGTAGGCACGAAGGGAAGAAAATACACATTCCTCTACTTACTTGATTACTCCGCACGTGTTCAGTTTCTTCGACTACGCTAACTACTCGCTCGTCAACCTAACAAATATAGGGAAAAATTCACTTAGCAACATTCTAGGAATTCGAAGGAATACCTAAACTAAAACTAACAACACATTTAACAAATTCTAAAGTCTAAAACCCGAAATTCCAACATTTTCCATCATCCAACTTCAATCGGCCATGACTTACTCGTTTTTCATCAGATTTCAACAATCCACCCCATTCCGTAAACCTCTACATGTCTATTTTCCATCAAATCAAACCAATTTAGCAACCAAACACAATGGCCAAATCGAAATCCACAAAACAGAACCGTCGACCAATGTTCTCAAAACCAGTTTTTCACAAACTCTCATCAATTCTCTAATCTAGCTACCTAAACAACCTAAACCAACTTATCCTAAGTTTAAACCACCAAAAATAGGAAGAAAAACTAGCAAGGAAAGAAAATTTCGGAGCTCTTCCATTAGGGTTTTCAAACCCTCAATTAACATCACCAAACTACCACCAAAACACCAAATATTACTACCGATATGCATACAACATAAATCCCACTCAAAACTAACCTTGATTTCTTGCAAAAGCTTGAAGAAATGGAGAACGAGAACTCCTCTAATGGTGTTGCAAATTTTTTGTGGGAGGGAGGAAGAAGAAAGACAACTTTTGTCATTTTACCCTAAACCTAACACCTTTTATCAATTCACACTTCTTCCCTTTTTAATTTTCCCCACCAACTTTTAATTTTTGTAAATTAGCCACTCTCTTTCTCTTCCTCTCTAGTCCAACTGTTGAAGCATCCCATTTCACTTGTGTAACGACCCATTTTTCCAGTAAGATTAAGGATTGGGCCGTAGCCCAATATCCTCCCCTCACGGCTTTGTTTGGCGAGGACTTTCTAGTCGGTCACCCAACCTGGTACTACTCTCGCCGAAGCACTTTTAACTTCGGAGTTCTTATGGGATCCGTTGCCAATTGTGCTCCAAAACGCATCTTACTATCTTGGGAGGGTCTCTTTACATATGTTTCATCGCCATATACTTCCCCAAGCGATGTGAGATTGTGACGACCCCCTTTTCTACGACCGAACCCTCCGGCCCAAGTCCAACCCAGTATCCGTGGAGTTTTAACCCAGAACGTCACCCTCCGGCCCAAGTCCCACTCGGGATTTTTGGAGCACTAGGTGGTTCCTCCTCATACGTGTCCATTTGGGTCATCACAATCACCCCCCTTGGGGGCCTAACGTCCTCGTTGGCCACATTTCCGGTTGGATACAGGCTCTGATACCATTTGTAATGACTCCTTTTCCCACTAAGATATTGTTCGCTCTGTGAATTGGGCAGTAGCCCAATATCCTTCCCTCATGGCTTTGTTTGGCAAGGACTTCCCAGTCGGTCACCCAACCTGGTACTACTTTCGCTGAAGCACTTTTAACTTCGGAGTTCTTATGGGATCTGTTGCCAATTGTGCTCCAAAATGCGTTTTACTATCTTGGGAGGGTCTCTTTACATATGTTTCATTTCCATATACTTCCCCAAGCGATGTGAGATTGTGACGACTCCTTTTTCTACGATCGAACCCTCCGGCCCAAGTCCAACCCGGGATCCACAGAGTTTTAACCCAGAATGTCACCCTCCGGCCCAAGTTCCACTCCGGATTTGCAGAGCACTATGTGGTTCCTCCTCATACGTGTTCATTTGGGTCATCACAACTTGTCTTCCTCTTAATTTTATTTACTTTTTCTTTATCTCAAACTAATAATACATTAAACCTCTTCCACTTTATGTTTTCTCACCAAATTCTCTTCCAACTTTCACTCTCTATCTCAGGATCATGATTAAACTCTCATAATATAACCTAAGCTAAGGGATACGTACGTTATAGGAAATTTCTGGGTGTTACAGCGCGCGCGAGAGGTGATCGATTGACACTTGGCGCTGATCAATCGGCAACCTCTCTGCCAATCACCAAATCATACCACGCACTTGCCGATCGATCGGCTGGGCGCTGCGCACCTCCAGCAATGCTCCCCGTCGCCTGCTGTGCGCGCCCACGCCACCTGCACACCTCCAGCCTTGCACCCCCGCGCCTACTTCAACCATTTTCCCATTTTTTTCACTTTTCTTCAATTCCTTCACCAACATTTCATCTAAAACATACCCAAACCATCTTCCAATATTTTCCATCCCTCAACACGTTAAAACCCTGAAAACTCGACTCAAAAATGTAAGCGAAAACATAAAATTCGTGAAAACAAACAACGTTTTTATTTAAAACTTTGAGAAGCATAACGTTTAATTATAAATAAACCAAAACCTGAAAACAACCAATTTATACAACAAAATCCAAAAACACACACCAAAAAGTTCAAGTATCCTAACCTATTTACAATCCAACCACTTTTCAACAAAGTTCATCCAACATCTCACCTCCCACTAGGGTCAAGACGCCCCAACAAAATTGACGTGCCACTGAGGCCCATAACCCGATCATAACTCGAGGCCCATGAATTAATTAGCATTCTAACTAATGGGAATTATTTTCTGTATTTGCAGGTAGTATATTATTGTGATGAAAATTCAACTTGGAGCACTTGGAGGAAGCTACAACTCGGCCCATGGGAATTTGTCTTCCCGGCCCGTTTAAATTTGTAATTTTTTTTATTTTGAACTCATTTGGCATACTCTAGCCTTTATTGTATGGATTATATATTTTCATCATGCATTAGATTGTGTGGTTAGGGTTAGATGTATGTTGGTGGATTATGGGTTGAAGAAATTCAACAAATTATTCCAAGGATAAAACGGCCTTCACAAGATTGAGCTCAAAGGAAGCCTTAGCCCAAAGAAGAGCCCACATTTAAAGGTATGATTTTGCAGGTACAAGAGTTAGTGGCAACATGGATTGAAGACTTGGACAAATTTCAGCCACTGATCAACTTTTGGCTCAGGCTTAATTTCCACCACATAACTGAAGGTGCGCGGGCAGGCGGAGTGGCGCAGGCAGTCGCGCGCTGGAGCACCTGGGCGCTACGCTGGCGCTGAGGTGGCGTGCCCGGGTTGGACAGTGGGGCGCGCGTGCGGATTGATGATGGGGCGCGCAGCTGGTTGATGATTGGCGTGCGCGCGCACCCAGCTTCCTTATCCTTAGCCATCCGATTCTTCCTCCAATCCAATGGCTCTCCTTCACCCATGCCAAACCCTAATCCACCTAGGTTGCCTATAAATGCATAGCATTAGTGCATGTATGAAAAACTTTTGCCAAAATCAATAAAATCTCTATTTCTCTAAGCTTGTGTGCTTAGAATTTTTCCTTGATTCATTGAATCAAGTGGAGTAGCCCTCCATTGTTAGCCTAGCCTTCGGGTTGCTAGGTTAACTCTCATCTATTCCCTCGCCTTTTCTATTGGGATTAGGAGTTGAGGATGAAAACCTAGGCCCTAGGTGGTCGTTTTTCCTCCGGGAAAATCGTTTATCCAAAAGCGTAAAACGTAAGATAGCTCTTTGGATCCACCGAAGGTATTTCCATTTCTAGCATTTCCATCACTTTTCGCACACTTTATTCACCCTTTAATTTCGGCATTCACTTCACACACTCCACCTTTATTTTGTGCAATTTTCTTTCTCCCTTTTAGCACTATTTCTCCACGGTTTCATTCATCATTCTCTTCATCTCTTTCTTTTATTTTTCTCTACATTTCATGTCCTCACCATGCATATGCCATTCGGCCACCTAGCACTCATACTGCATCTTTTCATTTAGTTGTAATTCTTGCCATTTCCGTCTCTTTATTTTAGGTTTTGCACAACACTTGCACCCTAACACTTCTTGAATATTTGTGGGTATTACACGGCCCCTTTTCTAAGGGCCACCGTGTCAAAAATTGCCCGCACCGGTATACAAAATGCGTCGCCAACGCCATCCCTAATCCTGGCCACGCTCATATAGCTCATCTGATAGCTCGTCGTCACCTACGCTATAAAACACAAAACATAAGCCTAATGCTTAGCAAGTAGGGTACAATGAATTTAAAAACAATGCATAACTTAACCCCTAGCACATGCGGTTTCTACACTCTCTGTTGTTCTCTTTTCATTTTCGTTTTGTTTATCTTTCACTTTTCAGTGTGGATCAAGCAGGTACCCATCCCATCACCGTCTAGGATGGCCACGCCTTAACCCAGCAGAGCGAGATCGGAGGCACACGTCCTGTCCATGCACGGGACGGTCATCGACGATCTCCTCCCACATCGATCATACAACCCTCTAGTGCTCTCTCTAGCACGTGAACGACGAGGCTTTCTTACTCACGATATCTTAATTATTTTCACTAGTGCATCTCTCGTAGAGGCCCTCTCGAGGTGCTGCACACCAGCACTACTCCTCGACGAGGCGGCTCTACTCGAGACCACATTGTAACTCTTCTTATCCTTTTACATTTCATACTCACAATTCATAAATATGCTCAAAACTCATTTTTTTGTAGTTCAAAAACCATGATGCATGTCAAAACAAATGCTCAACCCCAACACAACACAAACAAACAATCAAACAAACTCTACCGTTCAATGGTGTAGGCCCGAAGGCAAAACACACACAACCACTACTTACCTGGACCTCCGTAACATATTCGCTCGCCTCGGTTATGCCAACTGCTCACTCGTTAACCTAACATATACAAGGAATTAACTTAGTAATCATACAACTAAATCTCAGGGATATTTAATATATTTCTAGCAACACCTAAACTAACTCTAAAATCATAAACTCAAAATCCCTAAATCCCTCTCTTTTCCTTGCCTAATCTTCAATCGGCCATAACTCACTCATTTTTCATCAAATTTAAACGATCCAATACATTCTGTAAACCTCTCCATATCTACTATTCAATGCATCAATCCATTTTAAAACACTAATTTGCATGGCCGATCAGATTTGTCACCAAACAGAACCGGTTATCTTTTGTTCCAAATCTGGTTTTTCAACAAAATCTACCAAACTCCTAATCTTTCTATATAATCAACCTAAACCACTCTATCTAAGGTCTAAATCACCAAATATCAAGAGAACATAACAAGGGACAAGAAATTTTTGGAATCCTCCATTAGGGTTTCCTAAACTCCTCCATAACCTCACCAAAACTCACTCAAAACACCTTAAAATCACCAAAGGTAAGCATAAATCATAAATTCCACTAAAAACTTACCTTAAACCTTGATGAAAATTGAAGAGAGAAAGATGGGGAAGCTCCTCTAATGTGACGACCCCGACCCATGCCAGGGCCGCCACGGCCTAGACCGTGACGTGCATACATACTACCCTCGCCCGTTCTCATAAAATTTTTCCTTTTCCATTTCATTTTCATTTTTCATTTCAATTCCTTTTTCATTCATTCATCATTCGTTAGAGAACGAGCTCGGGCATTCAATTCATATCTATCGACGTTTAGGGTCTAACTTAAAACGTACCCAAAATGACTCATCTAAGGTCGAGAATCATCAAAAGAGGCTTAGGACACCTAAACATGTCGATTGGCATGCATGGGCGCGCCTTGCATTCGGCGCGCGTGCATCGCGCCATCCTCGCGCGCCTCACCGCGCGCCTAGTCTCACCCAGCGCCAGCGCCCAAAACCAAAACATAACAGCCAATCGACATCTGCCGATCAACATCGTCGATCAACATCTGTCGATCAACATCTGCCAATCACATCTGCCAATCACATCTGTCGATCAACAAAACCGACTCGAATCGTACTCAAAACGTAGTATAATTTTATGAAAATGAACTGTGTGGATCGGTTTGAAAACTAAACATATCCCTTTGATTTTTAAAACCACCAAGCAGTTCCAGTATATTTTCCAAATAAAAACTTCAATATCAATCCTCCAAACATCCTTCAACATTTCCACCAAAATACACATCCATAACTCAAAATCCTCACTCTAAAATCATCAAAACCGACTCAAATCATCAACCTAAATCCAAACATCAAAACCCATTTCAATTCATCAAATCCAATCCTATTTCATCCAAAATCCATATCAAAGCATCAAACTCAACCTATTCCATCAACACCATCATACGCAACGGAAGTTCACCGAATCAACAAAATGATAACCCAATTATATAACCCATCTACAACTATCCAAAACATCACAATACAAATACATCCACTATCCAGGTACCAAGCACCCTAAAATGAGTCATCTATACATTTTTCTATATTATCTATATCTAACATACAAAATCCCAAAATACTTATCTTTTAACTCCCACGGGTTAAAAGTCACCTCGACTACTCAACGCACTCCCACGGGCACCCATCTTCAATCTGCCTGTCCGTCAGGTGGAGGAATGTCATCCTCATCTTGCTCGAGATCACCTACACCATAAAGACGCCTATGAGATAAATCTCAGTAAATTTTATGTAAATGTCTATGCATGAACATGTATATGCAATGCTATGAAATAGTCCATCCATGTCATTTCATTTATTAGTCTGTGTTAGTCTATTGTTATCTGGACAAGCGCTCGACAGATGGATAGGGCACATCAAGAGATTAGATAGCCCACACCATCTGAAGGGAGAAAAACCTGCTCACCACGGAACACCAGGTCTGAACCTCATTCCCGATAACTCACGTATCTCCTGCACATTCTTAGGCTACGGCCAATCTTTAACAACCTGAATCTTTGTCAGATCCATTGAAATTCCCTCATGAGATATAATATGGCCGAGAAAATTGATTCGATCCAGCCAAAACTCACACTTGGAGAATTTAGGGTATAGCTGATGTTGCTTCAGAATTCCCAAGACAATCCTCGGTTGCTCCTTATGTTCCTCTTTCATCTTTGAATAGACCAAGATATCATCAATAAAAACGACAACAAACTTGTCTAAATACATCTTAAAGATGCGATTCATTCATTAGTAAGTCCAAAAGACATTACTAAAAACTCATAATGCCCATACCTCATTCGAAATGCCGTCTTTTGAACATCTTCCCCTCAGACTTTCAACTGATGATAACCCGAGCGTAAATCGATCCTTGAGAATACTCGGGCACTCTGCAGTTTGTCAAACAAGTCGTCTATTTGGGATAATAGATATCTATTCTTCATCGTCAACTTGTTCAACTCTCTAAAGTCTATACACATCCGGAGAGTCTCATCTTTCTTCTTAACGAATAGAACTGGCGCACCCCACGGAGAAAAGCTAGGTCGGATGAATCCCGTATCCAACAACTCTTCTAAACTCTTTCAGTTCAGCAGGCACCAATCTGTACGGATTCTTAGACACAGGTTTAGAACCTGGATACACATCGATTACAAACTCAATCTCTCTGTCTGGCGACAATCTCGGAAGATCATCGAGAAAGATCTCCGTAAATTCTCTAACTATCGGGAGGTCACTTGGCTTTTCTCCATTAAGCAATTAAGTGTCGACCACCGTGGCCAAATAAACTGAGCATCTATCTTTAAACTGCTCTTTAACCTTCATAGAATAGGAGGTTGGCAGCCCACTTAACCTATTCATCGCCTGGAAGGTAAACTTCTCTTTGTTCGGGGGGCGGAAAGTCACCATCCCAGATTGGCATTCAATAGTAGCAAAATGGCATGACAACTAGTCCATTCTAAAAATAAGATCATACCGCTCTATGCCCATAACTATTAGACGGGCATAAAGGGTATTATTCCCCACTGAGACGACATTGCCTTGGAAAATATGATCCGACTACATACACTCTCCCGAAGGCAGGATTACTCTATACTCACACTCTGCTAATTCAGGCACTAACTTCAATCTAGCTACACAAGCAGTGGAAATAAACGAGTGTGTATCCCCCGTATCTATCAACGAAGCAATAATCAAAGGCTAGGCCTCGTCATCAACGTCCCCAGGCTCAATGAAGGCAAATATTCTCGGGGCCACTCTCTTTTGATTGGTAGCCACCCTTGGACAATTCTGGGCATAGTGGCCCACCTCCCCGCATCTATAGCATCGGTCTGTGCCCAATCTACAGGCACCAAAATGAGCCTTCTAGCACTTCGGGCATACCGGCTTCTGAGTAGTCTTCTAAACTTGCTTCCCTTTACCTTGGTCGCTCTTTCCATCATAGGGCCTCTTAACGCCCATTTGTTGCGGTTGTTGTTGCCCTCTTGGCTGCCAGGCCTTATTTTGAGGTCGAGGCTGAATCTCACGAAAGGCAGGCTCCCTCGGTTTAATAACACATGTCAATTCGGTAGCCTCAAACTCCAGAGTCTTTGCTACAATCTCTACATAGGGCACATTCCACACTCCCGATATGATGACGCTCTTTCTAATCTCCGGTTCATCCCTTGCATGAACTGGTGTACCTTATTTTCATTATCGCTCACCATGCGTGGTGCAAACCGAGATAGGGCTTCAAACCTCCTGACATAGTTGGCAACTGAACCATGCTGCCTTAACTGCATCAACTCCATCATCTTAGCCACCCGTACTGTACGGCTGAAGTACTTGTTGTAAAACACGGTTTTAAACCGCTCCTAACTCATCACTGTCACGTCGGTGGTTGCCTTGATGGAGTCCCACCAAAACCTAGCATTGGAGGCTAAGTGAAAAGTAGCGCATACAACCTTTTCTCCATCCTCAATCTTTGCATATGCCAACATATCCTCCATAGTCCGAACCCACTCCTCAGCAATAGAGGGGTCCGAAGACTGTCCATTAAACATTGGAGGTCAAAGCTTCTGAAACCTCTCCATACCATGGTTACTTGGAGCCACCACTTCCTGAGTCCTAAGGCCCTCTCGGTTTATCAGTGTGTCAAGCTGTTAGGATTGTCTATCCATATGCTGAGCTTGTCGGTCGAGGTGTTGGGATTGTTGGGCAATGAACTCTCTTAACTGATCTATTGTGCCATCTCTTTCATCTCTATCATTCTCTCTACGCACCATTTTGTTAACCTATACAATTTAAAGACAACAATTCTAAGAAATCAAAAAGAAGAAAGCATATAACGTACTTACAGTTGAGGAAGCATGTCTGTGTAGTGGCTTGCATAGTCGAGAAGTCTACAGAATCGATTTTAAAACCCGGGAGCTCTGATACCAACTTTTATGACGACCCCGACCCCATGTAAAGGCTGTCATGACCTAGACCGTGACGTGCATACATACTACCCTCACATGTTCTCATAAAATTTTTACTTTTCCATTTCATTTTCATTTTTCATTTTAATTCCTTTTTCATTCATTCATCATTCGATAGAGAACGAGCTCGGGCATTCAATTCATATCTATCGACGTTTAGGGTCTAACTTAAAACGTATCCAAAATGACTCGTCTAAGGTCGAGAATCATCAAAAGAGGCTTAGGACACCTAAACATGTCAACTGGCATGCATGGGGCGCGCCCTGCATTCGGCGCGCGCGAGTGCGCATGCCGCGCGCGCATCGCGCCACCCTCACGCGCCTTACTGCGCGCCTAGTCTCACCCAGCGCCAGTGCCCGAAACCAAAACATAACAGTCGATCGACATCTGCCGATCAACATCTGCCAATCGACATCTGCCGATCAACAAAACCGACTCGAATCGTACTCAAAACGTAGTATAATTTTATGAAAACGAATTGTGTGGATCAGTTTGAAAACTAAACATATCCCTACGATTTTTAAAACCACCAAGCAGTTCCAGTAATTTTTCCAAATAAAAACTTCAATATCAATCTTCCAAACATCCTTCAAAATTTCCACCAAAATAATCATCCATAACTCAAAATCCTCATTCTCAAATCATCAAAATCGACTCAAATCATCAACCTAAATCCAAACATCAAATCCCATTTCAATTCATCAAATCCAATCCTATTTCATCCAAAATCCATATCAAAGCATCAAACTTAACCTATTCCATCAACACCTATCATACGCAACAGAAGTTCACCAAATCAACAAAACGGTAACCCAATTATATAACTCATCTACAACTATCCAAAACATCAAAATACAAATACATCCAATATCAGGTACCTAGCACCCTAAAATGAGTCATCTATACATTTTTCTATATCATCTACATCTAACATACCAAAATCTCAAAATACTTATCCTTTAACTCCCACTAGGTCAAAAGTCGCCTCGACTGCTCAGCGCACTCCCACGGGCACCCTTCTTCAATTTGCCTGTGCGTCAGGTGGAGGAATGTCATCCTCACCTTGCTCGAGATCACCTACACCATAAAGACGCATATGAGATAAATCTCAGTAATTCTACATAAATGTCTATGCATGAACATGTATATGCAATGCTATGAAATAGTTCGTCCATGTCATTTCATTTATCAATCTGTGTCAGTCTATGGTTATCGGGGCAGCGCTCGGCAGATGGATAGGGCACATCAAACGGTTAGATAGCCCACACCATCTGAAGGAGGAAAACTCGCTCACTACAGGACGCCAGGTCTGAACCTCATCCCCAATAACTTATTCCGTGCGTTGTTTACTTGTTACTTTACTTTCATTCTTTACATTTCCTTTTTCATGAAATCAATGCAAAAAATCATTAAGTCACGAGAACTTACGTCTGGTCCTTAGCACACCGAGCTCCGTTCGTGAGCTTTGTTCACCTAAGCCAATCCACTGCATTCTTTTTTAAAACCAAGCCTAAACAATCAAACTCTGAAAACTAACGAAACCCCTAGCTAAAGAAAGTTTCCTCAAATTCTAATTTACTTCTCTCGGGCAGTTTATCGAGCAATTTGAGCTCCATATTTTCTAAACCTCCATTAATGGAGTTTTTACAAGTTTCAAACCTCCAAATTTGCAACCCAATCATTAATACTATCTAACTATGTCCAATAATCACAAATACGTCCATTTAAGTTGTAAATACAGTAAACCTAACCGTTTCTAACATAATCCATCGATTTCGTAAAACCCTTAATGAAACCCTAACCAATAATCTCTCTAAAAACTTAAATTTAACGTTTCAAAAATGTAGAATCTTACCTAGGATGCCGATTGGGGAAGAAAATGTGAAGGAATCTGTAGCCAGGAATGGAGAAAATCGACGGCGTTGAAGAAAACCATTGTCTGGAAGCCAAAATCGCCAGAGAGGTTTTCTCTCTGGAGAAAATTTCGTAAGTGTTGGGGAGGAAGAGGGGTAATGTGATTTTAAGTTAAAATTGGCTTGTTAAATGACCATTTTGCCCATTTGTTTAATTATTCCCTTAGTTCGTTATTTAACTAGTCGATTCAGTTTCTCCAAATTTTCTTATTTCACCAAAAATTCCAATTTATTACTAGGGCTCTAATAAAACTTTCCGTTAGTAAAACAGACATAATTTGATATATTTACCAAAATATCATTATATAATGGAAAATCTAAAATCCCGTAAAATCGGGTGTTACATCTAATGGCTGTCAACGAGAAGGGAGGAGGAGGAAGACAACAAAATTGTCTTTCACCCTTTCTATTTTCATCTTTTAAACCATCACCACACCTTTTTACAATTAACCACCCAAAATTCATAAATTATAAATTAAACCCCCCTACTCCCCCTACCCCACCATACCATTCCTCTTCTCCCTCACGTGGAAGTCTCACTCTTCTCACTCTTTCATCAATCAAATTTTCCCTTTTTTAATCTAAAATCATAACTACACCAATACCCTACCACAATTTCTTGTTTTCTCTACAATCTCCTCTTTCTAGATCACATACTTAGGATTATTCTAGGATCTTTATTAGGCTCCTCTAACGTAATTAAATCTAAAGCAACTCACATTGTGAAAAATTCCTGGGTGTTATAGAAACTCCTTCCTTCAAAATAATGTGGCCTAGGAAATTTACTTGGTCTAGTCAAAACTCGTACTTAGAAAACTTAGCATACAACTGATGCTGTTTCAGAGTAGTCAAAATGGCTCTTAAGTGCTCTGCATAGTCTTCATCGTTTCGGGAATACACTAGGATGTCGTCTATGAAAACTATCACAAATTTATCCAAAAACTCCCGGAATACCATGTTAATAAGATCCATATAAGCTGCCGAGGCATTCGTCAATCCAAAGAACATCACCATAAACTCATAATGCCCGTAACGGGTCCTGAAAGTCGTCTTTGGTATATCTTCTATTTTAACCTTCAATTAGTAATACTCTGAACGCAAGTCGATGTTGGAAAACACACTGGCCCCTTGCAACTAGTCGACCAGGTCGTCGATCCTCAGCAATGGATACTTATTCTTGATAGTCAACTTATTTAATTTCTGGTAACCCACACACATTCGTAGGGAGCCATCTTTTTTCTTCACGAACAACATTGGAGCGTCCTAAGGAGAAACACTTGGGCATATAAAACCTTTGTCCGTCAATTCCTTCACTTGTGCCTGTAGTTCTCTTAGCTCAATGGGCGCCATCTGATAGGGGTTCCTAGATACTGGCGCCGAACCAGAAAGAACTTTGATAGTGAAATCTATCTCTCGGTCAAGGGGTAAGCCCGGTAACTCGTCCAAGAAAACATACGGAAACCACCTTCAATTATCGAAATATCATACAATCTCTTCTCATTCTGTCTCCGTCAAAAATGCTTGCTATAAAACCCGAGCATCCTGGCTTCATCGAGTGCTGGGCACCGATGGACTGATACTATAAGCATCCAATTCGAACGGAGGGTCGCTTGAAATGAGTAACCCTCACCATTCAAGGGTCTAAAATCTACCACACCAGACCTACAGTTAATCGTGGCGTAGTGCTTAAATAACCAATACATTCCTAGGATCACGTCATACCCCTTCATGCCTATGATAATCAGGTTCACATACATCTTTCGACTGCCAATTGATATTACATCTCCTTGTATCGCCTGGTCTGAGTGTAAAAACTCCCCGAAGGGTAACATAACACTATAACTATGGTCGGCCGGAACAAACTCTAAATTCCACTTAGACATATACTCTTGTGTTATAAAAGAGTGGGTTGCTCCCGTATCAATCAAAACACAAGCTGCTACATTACAAACCAAAATAGTACCTGAAACAACTGATGGTTGGGCAGCTTCTTCGTTGTCAATTAGGGTAAAAATCCTCGAAGAACCATCCGGTGCCCTCTTGTTTGGCCTGGGACAATCCCTGGCCTTGTGACCCATCCTATCACACCTGAAGCATTGGCCAAAATGCAGCTTGCACTCCCCGAAGTGATTTTTCTGACATGTAGGCACAGAAGAGCTTGGGAAGCCCCTTGTGGTCGCTTGCCCTTGTTTTGATCAATCGGTGCTTCATTGGGCCTTTTAACGCCCCATTGTTGTTATGGCTGCCAACCTCAATTTTGCTACGGTTGCACCTCTCTAAAAAACTTCTTCGACGCTTCTCTTTGCCGTTGAAGCTTCATCTCAATATCATCCGATTCTAGGGCCTTGGCCACAACCCTGTGATACGACATGTTGTTGATACCAGCAGTTTTTACCCCCTTTAAAAATCTTCAACTTCAAACCTTGTACAAACTGGTAGACCATGTCATCTTCTTCGCTAACCAAGTGACCTGCATAACCAGATAGTGATTCGAAACTTCGCACATAATCGGCCACTGATCTGGTTTGGCATAGCTGGGTGAACTCCGCCCTTTTTTTAGTTCGGATAGTCTGATTAAAATACTTAGAGGTGTGCAAAACTGGTTTCGGTTCGGTTTTGGGAAGGAACCGAACAAAACTACTGACTTTCGATTTCAAATTTACCGAACTGAAACCGATCTTTCAACTTACCAAAACCGAACCAAAACCGAATCGAAAGTTTTGGTTCCGGTTCGGTTTCGGTTCTACAACCTTTTTTTTCCAAAAATTAAATAATGTCATTAATATGATACAATATTAAATAATGTCGTAATCTTCAATCGAACAGAGAAAAGGGAAGAGTTTTCGACAAATGGGTGAAGCAATCCAAGAAAAAGCTGATAGAACTACTCTCTACAAGCTAAACAATGGCTACCCAGAAGATGGTTTGCCCAGAATCCTGCAAACAAACCACAAGAAAATCTCAATTTCATACTCCGAGCAACCAGACCTGACTCTTAGGCTCTGCCTCGGTGGAGTTTGTAGCCAAAACAAGTCCTCTAATCAGGTCAGCGTCCGTTGCCGGAGTGATAACTCAGACCACAGAGGTGGGGGATCAAGTGGACTGTTTTACCCGGCATTGTCGCTTTCGCTGGATAGAACATCATCGCTGCCATCGGAGGCGGAGCATAAGGGTGATTAAGCTTAAGGAGTGGCAATCGATAAGGAGAATGGAGGCCAAAAAGAGGCTATTTGTCGTCGATACTCGATAGCCCGTAGCAAAGACTGAGAGTCGTCGCCTCACTTGATCGTCGCAGTCGTCGTAGTCGATTTAGGTGGAAGAGTCGTCGCAGTCTCCTGATCGTCGCCTCGACTAATTTTCACCTTGCCTGATCGTCTCTAGAGTCTAGTGGAAGAGTGGTCCAGTGAAGAAAAGAAGTGATTTACGTATTTAGGTCTAAAATCTTCCAGGAAAGTTGGTTCCAGGGGTGCAAAACCGAAGTTCGATTTCCAGGGGCTCAAAACCGATCCGAACCGAGCCGAATCCACTGGTTCAGATTCGGTTCATCGGTTCCGATTCGGTTTTGCACACCCCTAAAAATACTTGTCATAGAACGTTATCTTGAAACTTGCCCATGTCATAACCTCCACATTCATCGTGGCCTTAACTGTGTCCCACCAGAAACTGGCGTCCTTTTCAAAATGGAATATTACACGAGGACTCTCCATCCACTTTTGCATATTCAAACATACTCTCAATCTTCGAGATCCACTCCTTAGCACAAGTATTGTCCGTCGAACGTTGGAGGTCTAAGGCGCCTGAATCTTTCCCCACTCTGGTCATGTGGAGCATTTCCCTGTCCATTCTCATCTCGGTTCAATAGAATTCTTAGTTGCTCCGACTGTCGGTTCACTAGGTCCATAAGTTGCCTAATAGGATCTTCTCGGGGTTGTCTAGGTGCTCTCGACATTATTCCTAGACACATTATAAAACACAAAATAAAATAAACATCTAATAACCATTACTTAAACTTAAACACTTACGGTCGATGGAGAGTCCTCGTGCGGCGGTTTGTGGTTGCAGGCAGTCAACAGAAATGCTTTTAAAACTCGGGTACTCTGATACCATAGCTGTGACGACCTCAATCCCATAGGGCCACCACAGACTTGTCGTGACATACTGATATGCCCACGAATTATGTAACCAAGCCTTGTATTTAATTAGTATATTTTAGGAAACTTTAGTTTTGTTTAAAACTCGTTAATGAGAAAACTTTAGGCTTTTAGAATGTATGTTTGTAATAGTCTTCAAAAGGGATGCTGAACCAAGGTGAACTAAGGTGAACCAAAGGATAAACCAAGTGAACCAAGGCCAAAAGGATGCTGAACCAAGGCCAAAAGGATGCTAAACCAAGGCTGAATCGGCCAAACCAAGAGGAACCAAGGATGAACCAATGAGAACAAAAGGCTGAACCGAACTGAACCAAGTGAATCAAAGCTGAACCAAAGTGCAAGAGCGAACCGACTTGGAGTGCATTCACCAGTAGACTGAACTGCCAAGAAGCTCCAACTGATATTTTTCTAGCTTGCCCGACGTTTCTACTGAAGCAATTTCTCCTTTCTTCTCTTACAATTCTCCCTCTATATTTAACTCCTCTTTTACCTTGTAAACGTTTGGCTAATTAGTTGAATATTTGGAAATTGCATAAGAGTTCTTCTTTCTTGTTCGGAGCGTTCTCCGCGAGCGACAGAGAGAGTTTTCTCTCAGTGCTTCATCGGCGCGTAGCGCTTGGATGAAACCACCCGATTGCACCCCGAGCTTGTGGCTACTAGGGGGTGTTCTTAGTCCTTCTCTTCCTCTTTCAAGCAATGGAAGCAAGGAAGAAATGGGCGAATGCCATTGTTCCCTTTGTCGAGAACTCATTCGCTAGCAACGAAGGATTTTCGTCACCCAAAACGCCGAGTCATTTCTGGGTCAGCTTCGGGCCTTCATTTCCCTCCTCCATCATTTCCACATCATTCTGAGCAACACCCACCTCCTCAAGTGCTCGGTAACACTCTCTTCCCTCCTCGCCATTTTCCCTGTTTTCCTCTATTTTTCGTCTATTTTTGGTGTCTGTTTTGGGTGTTCATTGAGCACCATTGTTCTACTCCTCTTTCGTCTTCTGCATGCGTTTCTTCGTGCCCTGGATCCTATCATTTGGTATCAAAGCTTAAGTGCTATTGTTTGCACATTCAGGTTCTGTTTTTTACTTTGTTTTCTATCGTCTGTTCTGTTCTGCTGAGTATTACTTCTCGGCTTCGTTATTGTTTTCTGTCAGCATGCATGCCTTATTTAGTTTGATGTTTAGAATGTTTTATGATAGTTTTAAGTGTTGAGTCACACATGTATATCTCTGTTGTGATTTTTCTGTTCTGCTGAGTATTGTTCTGTTTAGCTTTTGATCTTCTTGTTTCTGTCTGTCGTAGCATGTCTTTGTGTTTTGTCTCTTGTCATGATTTCTGTTTTTGCTGATGAAAATAACTCATTTGCTTGAAATATCATTCTATTTATAACCTGCTTGCATGGATATTTTCATTAACAAAATTATTCTCTGTTTGTTTTTGTATTTCTGCCCGAGAACTTAACCTGTAATTGTGTGATTGTGTGATCTGTTTAGCATGTTTTTGTCTCTGTCCAGAGCATGTTGTGTTCTGGTCTTTTCTATTTTTATCAAGCGTGAGTTTCTGTTCTATTTCTGCTGAGTATTTCTTTTCTGTTTTGTGAATGTGTTTTCTGCATTTGTGTCCTGTTCTGTTCTTGGATGCATTTGTTCTTTGTTCTTTGATTCTGTAGTTGTGTTGTGTTCTGAATCTGTCCAGCTATGCTTTTTATAAATAAAAAAAAGAGCTTGGCCAAAATATCTTGTTGTTCTGCTTTGTTTTGATTGGCCGAATGTATAATTGATGACAACTTATTTGCACGTCGAATTGGCCCTGATTTGAAGCATGTTAATTTATCTTAGCTTGCTGTTTTTAGTGTTTAGGTACTTTTTGTCTTGTTTTAGCACTAATCCAAGCATGCTTACATTATGTGCACCATATTGAACCGATTCTTACATATTCTGCGCATGAATATTTTAAGTGCTCACCTATGTTTAAAAGAGTTGCTAATCATGAGTTTAACATATATTATGCTCTCACTCATTGTTGTTTTTCTTGTTCTTTTTTTTTTATATCTTGTTTAGAAGCTCGTTAGGTGTTTGTTTGCTATTCAAATTGTAAAGAAGTTTAGCATTTGAACCCTGCATTATTGTTTAATTCTAGGTTGCTATTTTTGCATATTTAGACTATGTTTGTGTGTGTTTTTCGTAACATATGCTGTACAGTTTTTGTACCTATCTCTCAAGGCAAGAGGCCTTATTAATTGGCAATTTTGGAGTTGTTAATTGCTTTGCTTAAAAGGTACTCTACTGTCCACTTTTAGTTTAGGTTTGTTGGGAGACTCTTCGAATTTGTTGACCGAGAGAAAATTGTGTTTAATGTTTATTTTCTGATGTGTTGGGAGACTCTTCGGAATTGTTGACCGAGAGCAACTTTGTGTTTTGTGTTGTATGTATTTGAACTTGCTGTTTCTTTGGATTACATTGCTGTGACAATTATCTGATATGATTTTTTCATCTTAACCTCATGTTACTGATTAACTAACATGAATTAACCATGACCCGTATCTGTTTAATTTTCAAAATGTTTTCTTGAAAAGCATGTTCTATTTGTTGTGATTTTTGTTTGTGTTGTGTATGTGCTTGAATTTGTTGTTTATTTGGATTCTATTACTGAGATTTTATCTGATATGATTTTTCCATCTTAACCTCATGATTCTGATAAGCAAGTATGAATTAACCATGACCCATATTGGTTTAATTTTCAAAATGTTATTCTTGAAAAGCATGTTCTATTTTTTTTTTTTTTGTTTAGGTGATTGTCTTGAAGTTTGATTTTTGTTTTAAAACCATGTTTAGTTGTTTAGGTTGTGTTGGCAAAATTAATTTACATAGAGAATGGATTAGAAAATGAAATGCTAAAATTGAATTCTCATGTTAGTTTACATTTTGCTGAAATTATTGTGTTTTATTGGTGTTTTCCAAATGTGTTTTAACATGTGTTTTGTTTTGTTAATCATTTTAGATATCTCATGTTTAGGAGAGTTTATTGTGCTAATTTGGTGTCTAAATTGTCATATTTTGTTTAGGACTTTTCTAGGATGTTAGTTAAAATTCTGGTTTCGAATTTTCTAGCTTTCTAGTTTTTGTTTCTATTTTGGACTTGCATAATTCTCTGCTCACTGTGAATTTTGATTTGAAATTTTTATAGCATGTTAATCATATTGTGGACTAACCTCTGTTTAAATTTCAGATTATTCGAATATTGATTGTGCTATTTTCTGTTTAGGAACCTCTAAGTTCTTTAGAAAATTCTGTTTTGAAAATTTCATAATTTTGTTATGTTTTACACTTGCATAACTTTCTACTCATGTTGAATCTGGATTTGAAAATTTGACAGCATGTTAATCATCTTGTTTGCTAATCCCTGTTAAATTTTCAGAAATTTGGAGTAGATTTGTGTTAGTTTTTCTGCTTAAGAAATTCTATTGTTTTTATGTGTTTTGTGCACTGTTTTGAGTTTTCAATTTTGTTTTATGTCAAGCATCTAAAATGTTATGCAAACGTTTTACCATGCTTATTTGTGTTTTAAACTTGTTTAGGATTTTATTTGATGCCTTGAATTAAAATTAAAGTGAAAGCACAAAACTATAACATGTTTAAATTGGGTTGTAAAATTCTGTTTCCATCCATATTTAAGTTTTTGTTTGATAATTGATGCATCTCTTGTGTCTATGTTTTGTTTAGTGTCAAGTCTTTTAGAGTCCTTGATGTTAAGTTAAATTTAGAATGAAAAGCATGAACTAAATTGCATGTTAAATAGAACTTGGAAAATTCTATTTCACCATGTTTATATAAATTCTGTTTTGAACTCTTGTTTGATTGCATCAAGTTGAGTGTCTTTTGTTTTGTTTAGGGCTATGTTGACTTGAGGTCGGACCTTTTTAACAAAAGCATGTTATATACTATCTTGTTAGTCACTTAGAATTCACTTGTATCGTCGAGTGATCTATTTTTGTAGCCAAGAGCTTTCCTCTGTGGACCGTTGGGATGTTCAAGGTTTACAACTGGCCCAAGGGGCCCGACAGATCACCATATGAGGTAGTCGCCTTTAAGAGATTGTGACCGAGTGCCGTAAAAGGCAGTCAGCTTAAAGGGTGTTGGATAGTGTGACATTTTCCATAAAAGTTCTAAAGGATTGCCTAGACCCAATAGCTTATCATTGATATTAGTTGCAAGTTTATTTTCTTTGATTAACACGCTTGATTTGTTGTGCTGTTTGATTAAATATTTAGGACTTTTAGATTGAGTCTTGTGACTTAGTTGTTGTGCTAATTGTGGATTAAGTCTTTAGTTAGTCGCATGAGGTATGCATGACTAATCTTTGATCTAATTAGTGATTAGTACCCAACCAAACCACTCTGTTTGTGTTGTTTGTTTGTTTGTCTTGTTTAGAACTTAAATTTAGAGTCTAACTTTAGAGTCTAGTGCTTGGTCAATTAGTTTAATTGTTGTTGGCCAAGGTTAAGATAAAATCAAAATATATGCATATTGTTTTTATCTCTTGAGGATTGTTTAGTTTCCTACTCCTTAATGAGCATTGGCAAGGGATAAACCAAGGAGTTGGATGAATTTTCGGCAACAAGGTATGTACCCATAAAACCTTACTTGAATTTCTTTTGGAATTAGTTGATTAGTAGGTTGATTGGATGAATTGCATGTTTGAGATCAACTTCTTGTATGTTCTTACTATAATTGGATATCATGTTTACTATTTATTGTCTAAGTTTGATTTTAATTGTTGAAAAGAACTAGGAGGAAAACTTTTGTGATCCAAAATTGTTGTTGCCACTTTTTTAGAAGGAATCCTAACTCTCATTGCTATTTGAATGAACTAGTTCTTGAGTTTTGGATTAAATTTGAATTGCATGATAATCTTGGTTTAATTCTTATTGAACTAGGTCTATCTAAGCGGAATGAAACCAAGTATTGTTGTCTTGATTTTTAAATGATACTCATTAGCTTAGTGGAAAAACTATTTTCTTGAGTATGGATCAAATTGCATTTTATACTAAGTATTGGTGTAACTCTTATTCTTTTGACGGATTTTAAATTGGGTGAACCAAGTGTTGTCTTTAAAAAGGTAATTTTCATATTTGTTGTTCACTAGAAAATGAAATTGTTCAATTATACTTGAATGAATCTTATGTCATTATCATGTATGTTTCTAAATTATTGAAATGAACAATTTAATCTTGAAATTTATTTGAGACCATCGTGGATGGTAAAATGGTTTTTCAAATTTAGGATCATTATGTTTTCGTGCCTACTATGGATTGTGCTTAAACATTTTTAATAGAAATTTTATCCTAAGTGTTGTATATCATCCTCCATGATATTCACCATTTGATTTGAGGTCAAATCCTCAAGAACTAGAAGGGGATGATATGCCCACGGTCCCGATCAGTTAAGTACAAGTCAAGGTATGTATTTATTTTATCTATTTATTCTATCTAATGGACTTGTGGAATTTGTAGATAAATGGTTTCTCAAGGCTTGGAAAGAACTCAATGAAGAAGGAATTTGTTTTCCTTTATTTAAAATTATGTAACCGGGCCTTGTATTTAATTTGTATATTTTAGAAAACTTTAGTTTTGTTTAAAACTCGTTAATGGACAAACTTTAACCTTTTAGAATGTATGTTTGTAATAGTCTTCAAAAGGGATGCTAAATCAAAGTGAACCAAGGTGAACTAAGGTGAACCAAAGGATAAACCAAGGCCAAAAGGATGCTTAACCAAGGCTGAACTGGCCAAACCAAGAGGAACCAAGGCTGAACCAATGAGAACAAAAAGCTGAACCAGACTGAACCAAGTGAATCAAAGCTAAACCAAAGTGCAAGAGGAGTGAACGGACTTAGAGTGCATTCACCAGCAGACCGAACCGCCAAAAAACTCCAACAGTTATTTTTTTAGCCGTTCCCCGATGTTTCTGCTGAAGCAATTTCTTCTCTCTTCTCTTCCGATTTTCTCTCTGTATTTAACTCCTCTTCCACCTTGTAAATGTTTGGTTAATCAGTTGAATATTTGGAAATTGCAGAAGAGTTCTTCTTGTTCAGAGCGTTCTCCGCGAGCAACAGAGAGAGTTTTCTCTTGGTGCTTCATCGGCGCGTAGCGCCTGGACGAAGCCACCCGATTGCACCCCGAGCTTGTGGCTGCTAGGAGGTGTTCTTAGTCCTTCTCTTCCTCTTTCAAGCAATGGAAGCAAGGAAGAAATGAGCGAACGCCATTGTTCCCTCAGCCGAGAACTCCTTCGCTGGCAACGAAGGATTTTCGTCACCCAAAACGCCGAGTCGTTTCTGGGTTGGCTTCCGGCCTTCATTTCCCTCCTCCATCATTTCCGCATCATTCTGAGCAACACCCACCTCCTCAAGTACTCGGTAACACTCTCTTCCCTCCTTGCCATTTTCTCTGTTTTCCTCTGTTTTTTGTCTATTTTTGGCATCTGTTTTGGGTGTTCATTGAGCATCATTGTTCTGCTCCTCTTTCGTCTTTCGCATGCGTGTCTTCGTGCCCTGGATCCCATCACTTACTCTTAACCTACCCCTCGTTCATTGACATAAAATTTTTCGTTTTTCTCTTGACACTTCAAAGAACAAACTTGGACAATCGATCCTCTTTTATCGACATTTGAAGCCTAACTTAAAATGTATTTAAAACGACTCGTTTAAGGTCGGAAAACATCGCTTAAGACTTGGGACCCAAAAATATGGAGGACACATGCATGAGGCGCGCCCAAGCAATTGGTGCGTGTGCCCCGCGCGCCCCCTTGGCACATGCACCCCGCACACCGTGCTGCACCGCGCACACCACCGAGCGCCTACCGCGTGCTTGGCACACGTACTCTGCGCACCGTGCCACGCCGCGCGCATAGCAAGCCTGCACGTGCACCGCGCGCCTGGCACGCACACCGTGACGCGCTGCGCACATCACACGCCTGCCACGGGCACCGCATGCCTGGTTTCCTATGGGAACCGATCGATCGCGCCCCTCAGCCGATCAATCGGCACCTGCTTGGGTGCCAAATCACTACTTCACTTCATTGGCTGATCGATCATTAGGCGCTGATCGATCGGTGCACGTTCTGCCAAACGCCTACTTCTTCAAAACTCGGCCGATCGATCGGCCACTAGACGCCAATCAATCGGCGCTCGCTCTGCCAAGCGTCTGGGGAGAGAGATCTTCGCCAATTGATCGCGTCCTGCAGCACCGATCGATCGGCTGAGCAGGGATGCGCTCACACCATTCGCCTTGCTTGCCCCGCGTGTGCCTGTTGCACGCCCAGCGCACCTCCTCCCCCTCTTTCCTCCATTCCTTTGATTTTCTCCAATTTTTCACCTACAAAATATCAACTAATACATAATCCTCAAATCACACATCTATCTCTACCTAATATACCACACATTTACTTGCAATTCTACATACTCAAATCATCAAACTCATCCGACACTTCATCAATTTTTCCAACATAAATCATGTAGCAAAAACTTATAAAAACGTCCTATGGAAAACCTATTCATAAAAACCATCCAAAATGACAATATCTCCAAGCTAACTACAAATCATCCAAAAATAGACATTCATTTACAACTATCCCTAGTACCTTTACCTAACTTCACCCAAAAAGCTCGGAGCACACCACAGGTCAAAATAGCCGTTCCAGCACCACCCACGCCCGCCACGAGCACCGTCCGTCGACCGCCCTATACGTTAACTTTAGGAGGATGTTCCTCATTTTCAACCTCATCACCTACATCATAAGATTTAAACGATAAGTCTAATACTTAGTAAGGGGTGCACTAAACATAAACATGTACATGAATGCATGACTTTGTAAAAACATGTTCGATTCATTTCTTAACGTTACATAACATGAGAAAATGAGAATTTACGCAAAAGTAGGCACTGGCACCACCCCGTCTACCCTATAGACCACGTGACGTGCCAGTGAGTTGCCATTTATCGGGTGTACTTGTCTTGCCAGTGAGTTGCCATTTATCGTGCCCTGTATCCTGTACCCTACTCATACACTACCCATGCTTAACCATTACATACATTTCATCTTTTTACTTCTTTTTTTCATGAAAATATGCGTGTAAAATATTTGGGTATGCTATCTTTAGAAAACATGATGCATGGGAGAAAACGCACTTAAGACAAATACAATTCATCATGACAATTCCATAATCATACATAACTCGTAAAAAAACGTAACACATAGCGAATAGCTAACGTCCTAGGCTACCCGACTCATCAAAGCCCCACAATCATTAAAACTCAAACATCCTAGCATCGTTACAATGTAGAGCCTTAAGGGTCGGAAACCTAACACACACTTACCTGGCGTCCTTAGCAAGCCGAGCACCTCACCTTAAGTCTTGTCCACCTAAGACATTTCACAATCTCAGCGTTAAAATAGATCCTAAACAAACGATTCCAAAACTAAACGTAACTCCTAACTAAGGCAATTTCCTAGAAATTCTGGTTTATATCATTCAAGCATTTCACCAAACACCTTGAGCTCACAATACATTACCCAACCATTAATGGCATTTATAAATTTCAACTTCCCAATTTCCAACCAATATTCACTTTTCACCCTAGCTACCAACAATAACCATAATTTCACCATTAATAGCCATTAATACGATAAACCCATCAATTTCTAACACTAACCTATAATTTCACAACCCTAAAACCTCAAACCCTAACTAATCACATTGTGACGACCTCGACCCCGTTAGGGCCACCACGGACTGTGCCATGACATACATTTCATTTAACCCTCGCCCATTCCCATAAAATTTTTCATTTCATTTCTTTTTTCTTCATCATACATTAAAGAATGGGCTTAGCCATTCCATCCACCTTTACCAACACTTAGGGTCTAACTTAAAACGTATCTAAAACGACTCGTCTAAGGTTGGAAAACATCAATTGAGGCTTAGGACATCAAAACATATTGAGTGGCATGCATGAGGCGTGCCCAGCATTCGGCACGCGCGCCCCTCGCACACCATGCGCGCATGCCGTGCGTGCACCACAGCGCGCACATCGTGCTTCCATTGTCCGCCTACCCATGCGCCTCATCGCACACCCCACCCGCGCACCTCACCGAGTGGTCACCATCATGCGCCTACCTGCACCGCGCACCCAGTGCCCAGCGACAGTCGATGGATAGGCTGGCGGGCCAATCGATTTTTCCCTTTGCCAATTTCTCCATT
Organism: Begonia masoniana; assembly: GCA_022432975.1. Classification (NCBI taxonomy): domain Eukaryota; kingdom Viridiplantae; phylum Streptophyta; class Magnoliopsida; order Cucurbitales; family Begoniaceae; genus Begonia; species Begonia masoniana. The sequence continues at coordinate 38,202,748 of CM039516.1, forward strand.
TTTCACCTAAAAGCACATCAATATAATTTCCTCAAATCATCCATAACATCTCTTCCTAAAATACACATCCATTTAATTGAAAACCTCAACCTAAAATCATCAAATTCTGACTCTAATCAACAATCTGACTCAAATCATCAAAACCTAATTCATCAATATCAACCAAGCAGCGGAAACTCTTAAAAATCATCCAAAAGGTAAACTCATTTATATACTCCATCAAAATAAACTTTCTATACATTTGTCCATAAAACTATCTAGAAAACCATCATCAATAACAATATCTTCAAGCTAGTAGCTAATCACCCTAAAATAGGTTTTCTATACATTGTCTATATCATTTCTACCTAACATACCCAAAATACCTATACGTTCGTTTTCATAGGTCTAAATCTCACCGACTGCACAGCGCATTCCCACGGGCATCCTTCTTCAATCTGTTCGTTCATTGTGTAGAGGAATGTCTTCCTCACCTTCTTCTAGTTCACCTACACCATAGAGACATCTATAAGCTAAAGGCTCAGTAAATCAACGTAAATGAGAATGCATGCTATGCATATGCGGTTTATAAAATCATGCATTCATTTTCATTCTTTAGTTACATAACGGGAGGTGTCACCTAGGGGTTTATTCTCACCAAATGGAGAGGGCACATCTCACGGTTAGATAGCTCTTTTCATCTACCGGGGGAAAACATGCTCCTCCTCTCAGGACAGCCATGTCTGAACCCCACCCCGAAATTACCGGGATTACATGCATTCATATCTTTTCATTAAGCATTTCTTTTTATGAAAACGTATGCGAAATCTCATTTTCATGCTTTTTCAGAAAATATGATATATGGGCGGGTACGATGCATTAAACATAAGGAAAGCATAAAAACAATACATCAAACTTAGAAAAGACATTCTATAATCATAAACATCTTAACTACCCAACCTACCTACACGAAAGCAATAAAGTCATCAATATCCTTAATAACGACGGTTTCAAATGGTGTAGGCCGAATCGGCCAAGCAAATCACGTGGACTTACCTCGGGTCCTTAACAAGTCGAACACCGTCCATAAACTTGATTCACCTAGGACATTTCACAAATCTCATTATTAGAATCGATCCTAAACAATCGAATCACAAATCTAATTGAAACTTTTAACTAAGAAAAATTTCCTAAAACTCTAATTTACATCATTCGGGCATTTTATTGAGCAATTCGCGCTCACAATTCTCTAAACCTCCATTAATTGTGTTTTTCAACCTTTCCAACCACCAAAATCTAACAATAACTATTAATTCAACTTAACTTTCACCAATGATCATAAATACATCCATTAAAATCATAAATACGGTAAACCTAACCATTTCTAACATAAACTAACAATTTCAACAAAACCCTAATCAAAACCCTAACCGTTTTAAACCCTAAAAACCAAAAACTAACCGTCCATAACGCTAGAATCTTACTTAGGACGTTGATTGCAGAAGAAAACGGATTAGAAATCGTTGATCGGAGGAGGAACAAACGTTGGTGTTGAAGGAACGAAGAGGGAGGCATGAAAAATCGCCAAGGAGGAGAAACCTCTCCCTTTCTACAGAATGAACCACGAAGAGGGGGGAGGAAATGTTTTGTTTTATTAATTTTTTAACTTAGTAAATTACCATTTTACCCTTTCCTCAATATTCTACCTATTTCGTTATTTAGTCTATCGATTTGGTTTCTCCGAAATTTTTTTATTCCTCCAAATATTCTAATTTACTCTTAGGGTTCTAACAAAACTTCTCGTTCGTAAAACAGGCTTAATTTACTATATTTACGAAAATACCCTTGTATAACAGAAAATCTGAAAATTAAAAAAAAATCAAGTGTTACAATCATAACCCTAAAATCGGAAACTAAACGTATAAAACACTTAGATCTTACATAGGGCTTTAATCTTTGAAGAAATGGAAGAAAAATCATCGTTTGGAGGAGGAACTATCGGCTGGCGAAGAATCGTCGAGGGAGAAAAGAAGAAATCGCCTAAAGGGAGGGGAGTGTTCTGCTGAGGAAATTCGTGAAGGAGAGGAAATGAGTGGGGGGTGGTTTGTTATAAATAAATAAAAAAACTTCAACTCCAAATTACCTTTTCGCCCTTCAATCTAAATTTCTAACTAATCGTCACGTTGTAATATCCGACTGTACGGAATATTAATATTTTAATGTAAATGGTATTTTTGTTAATATATCAAATCAAGTCCATTTTGTGAAAATAAAGCGTTATTACGATCCTAATAATTAATAAGGATTTTAGGAAAATTTTGGGAATTTTAAGAGTTTAACGCTAATTTTACGATAATTACGTTTAGCGTAATATAAAGGATACTTTGGTAAAAATAGTAAACGAGTTCCGAATTACGAACGGACTGTTTTAATGGAACCCCGATAATAAGTTGAAGTTATTGGTAAAGTAAGGAAATTTGGAGAAAACGAATCGTTGGTTAATTAATGAAAACAAAGGACGAAACAAATAGAAATCAAAGGAAGGGCAAAATGATAATTTGCAAAGTAAAATTTTAATTAAAAACAAATCTCTTCTTCTTCCTTCACCATTTTCACGCAGCCCTCTGCGATTCCCCACCCCCCCCCCCCCCCCCCGAGATTTCTTTTCTCCCTCACGGTTCTCTCCTCTCCAACGACGATACGTCCTCTGTTTGTCTTCCGTTCTTCGTGTTTTCTCCTCCTCTCACAACTCTAAGTATGAATCTATGGTTTTAGAGCGTTATATTTTGGTTTTCACGAAGTTTAATGGTTAGGGTTTCGTTTAGAATTTTGTAAAAAAACACGATTTAGAGTTCGAAATTGATAGGTTTGTCGTAGTTGTGAATATGATGAACGTATTTAGCATTATTGGATGAAGTTAATCGATTTAGGACGAATGTTAGAGATTTGAAAAATTTTCGAGTTCTGGGGAAAACTCGTTAATGGTGATTTCGAGGTATCGAACGTTAATTGTTGGATAAAAATGCCTCGTTGAGCTAAGTTAGAATTTTAGGAAAAATTTCCTTAGTTAAGGTTTCGTTAAATTTGGACGTTAAACGGTTTAAGCTCGTTTTAACGATAACTGTTGTGTTTTGCCTCAGACGAACGTCGCTCGTGGAAGGAGCTTGAAGTTCAGCGCGCACAAGGCAAGTTCTCGTGACTTACTTGGCCGAGTGGCCTACACCGTACGTCGAAGTCGCGTCGAGGATCTTTGGAGAATGTTTGTTTATATGCTTTGGTCGGGTAGATAGGGTTAGTTCTTTTATAGGTTATGTTTTTTATGGTCTTGATGGAATGTATGATGTTTGTTTACTTTATGTCTATAACTGTTCACGCATCACGTGTTTTTAAAATAGCATGAAAACGGATTTCCGCACGAGTTTTAAGAAAATGAAATGAACGAACGAAATGATTCTATGTAATCTGTATCTGATTACGCAAGGTCGGGATCAGGCACGGCTGTTTACAGATGTGAGAGGGTACCCCCCCCCCCCCCCGGTTAGGTGAAGAGGGCAGTCCAACCGCGGGATGTGTCCTCTCCATCTAATAGGCTGAGACCTCAGTGACATTCTGTCTGCAACGTAATGACAAGAAAAATGTAGCATGATTTCCGAAACTCATATGCACAGCATGCATTTTACATTTACGAAACTTACTGAGCCTTTAACTCATAGTGTGTCTGTATGGTGTAGGTGATATCGAAACAGGTGAGGACGATGTTCCTCCTCCTGAAGCATGAGCCCAGTTGAAGAAGAATGATCGCGGGAGTGTGCTAGCGCAGTCGAGGCGTTTCATGACCCGTGGGGACGTATGTAGGTATTTTGGGTTATTTTGGATAGAAAATGTTTAGGTAAAATAATTGTACAGATAGAACATTAGAGGATGTTTGGATCTGGACTAGTTGATAGATTTATGTTTTGAAGTTTTTAAACGTTTTGGAAAACTTGTTTTGTAAATGTTTGGTATTAGGGAAATGTTCGGTTTTTAAACATATCCACGCGGTTTGTTTTTATGAAATTTGGTTATGTTTTTAAACGTATTTTGAGTCGTTTATTTTGGGTGATTGGCAAGTGAGAAATTGATGGGGTTGTGAGTGAGTTTATGTTGATGATTATTGAACGGTTTAATGTGTATATATATATGGTAAGGGAATTGTGTACGCAGGGGAAGGAAGGAAAATAAAAGAAAGAAGAAAGGAAAAAAAAGGGGGAGAAAGCCGACCTCTCTGGAAAAAAAATTTTCCAGAGTGCTTGGCGATCGATGGCCCCTCCTTGGTCGTGGTACGCCAGGCGATCGCCTGAAGTGGCGATCGCTAGGCAAAAACAGGCGATTGTCAAGGGTGATCGATCGCCTGTTTTGAGCGATCGATCGCCCCTCAGTATTTTCAACTGGCGATCGATCGCCTGTTTTGGGCGATCGATCACCCCTGATTTTGGGACATTTTTGCCCCTGTTTTTTTGTTTTCACTGCTTCAATTGTTTTTAAGTTTTTATTATGTTTTCTTTTAATTGTTTTAAAGTTTTATTAAATGATTTTCCAAATAGATTCGAACGTCGTTAACAATTTCTATTCTGATTTCAATTTGGACTTAAGTCTTTTAGGATAAAAAATAAATAAATAAATACGGTAAAAATTAGGAATAGTTTAACGGTCGCTACATTTATGGTATCAGAGCCCCCGGGTTTTAAAAACGGTTCTGTAGACTGCTCGACTGCACAGCCACTACGCGGACATCCTTCATCAACTGTAAGTACGTTCTATTTTATTTCTTTGTTTTTGTTTCTTATGATTATTTGTTTTGCTTTTTATAGGAATTTTATAGAAAAATGGTTCGAGGAAAAGATCCTAGAGACGACGCCTTAGACAGACTTACGGAATTGCTAGACCGTCAGTCTCAGCACATGGACCGGCAGGCCCAACAGATTGAGAGCTTAGTGAACCGAGAGAATCAGAGGGCCCAAGATTTGGTGGTTCCTAATAATCAGGGCATGCAGAAATTCCAAAGTCTCCGACCTCCAGTATTTGACGGCCGATCATTGGATCTAACAGTTGCTGAGGAATGGATTAGGGTGATGGAGGATATGCTAGGGTATGCAAAAGTAGGGAATGGGAGCAAGGTGGCCTACGTCACCTTCCATTTGGCGTTAGATGCCCGTTTCTGGTGGGATTCGATCAAGTCAACAACAGATGTATCAGTTATGACTTGGGAACGGTTTAAGACCGTGTTCTTTGATAAGTATTTCAGCCGCACGGTGAGGGTGGCTAAGAGAAACGAGTTTACGCAGCTGAAGCAGACAGGTTCAGTTGCTGAATATATTCAGAAATTTGAGGCTTTGTCACGTTTTGCACTGCATCTTGTCAGTGACAATGAAGACAAGGTGCATTAGTTTATGGAGGGGCTGAACCCGGAGATCAAGATGAACATTATTGTGTCGGGTATTATAGACGTGCCCTATTCTGACATTGCAGCTAGAGCTCTGGACTTCGAGGCTGCCAGAGCGACTTGTTTTAGGCCGAGGGAGCCAGCTAAGGGCTTCTTCCTTGAGATCCGCCCTCAGTCTCAGAACCGGGGTTGGCAGCCCAGAGCACCACAACCCCAGCAACAGCAAAGGGGTGTAAAGAGGCCTTTAGAGGGAGGCAATGATCGAGGGAAAGGCAAGCAAGTACAGGGGACTTCTCAGATACCCTGGTGCCCTAAATGTCAGCGAGAACACAGTGGGGAGTGCCGAGTTGGCACTAATAAATGTTACAGATGTGGTGAAGTCGGCCATTTTGTCAGGATCTTTGCCTTTATCGAGCCTGGCGATATTGATGATGAGACTCAGCCTTCCGTGACAGCAGGTACTATATTGATTATGGGCGTAGCTGTATTTTCGTTGATAGACACTGGAGCTACGCATTCCTTTATTTCAACTGCTTGCATGGCTAGATTGAGGTTAGCGTCTGAGTTAGCAGAGGTCGAGTATAGAGTGATACTGCCTTCGGGAGAGTATATGCAGTCGGATCGTATTCTCCAGGGCAATGTCGTCTCAGTGGGGGATGCTACCCTTTATGCTCTCCTGATGGTTATGGGCATGGAGATCTACGATCTTATTTTAGGGATGGACTGACTATCGCAGCATTTCACCACCATCGATTATCGATCTGGGATTGTGACCTTTCGACCCCCGGGTAAAGCCGAGTTTTCTTATCAGGTGATGAACAGATGGAGCGGATCGCCTGTTTCCTATTCCATGAAGGTCAACTCTATTTATCTGATCGCAGTATTTGATACTCAGTTGCTCAATGAATTAAAGCCGAGTGACCTTCATATAGTTAGAGAAGTCTCTGAGATCTTCCTTGATGATCTCTCTGGTTTACCACCAGACCGGGAGATTGAATTTGTGATTGATGTTTATCCTAGTTCGGTGCCTGTGTCTAAGAATCCATATAGATTGGCACCTGCTGAATTGAGAGAGTTGAAAACTCAGCTAGAGGAGTTGTTGGATAAGGGTTTCATCCGACCTAGTTTTTCACCCTGGGGTGCGCCCGTTCTATTCGTCAAGAAGAAAGACGGGACCCTCAGGATGTGTGTGGATTACAAAGAGCTGAATAAGCTTACAGTGAAGAATAAGTATCCACTGCCTCGCATAGATGATTTATTTGATCAACTGCAGGGTGCTCGAGTGTTTTTCAGGATTGACCTACGCTCGGGTTATTATCAGTTGAAAGTCTGGAAGGAAGATATTTAGAAAATAGCATTTCGAACGAGTTATGGGCATTATGAGTTCCTTGTTATGTCATTTGGACTTACTAATGCCCCTGCAGCGTTTATGGACTTGATGAACCGTGTCTTCAAAGAGTACCTAGACAAATTCGTTGTTGTTTTCATCGACGATATTCTGATATATTTTAAGACGAAAGAGGAGCACGAAGAGCAATTGAGGATTGTTCTCGGAATTTTACAACGACACCAGCTTTATCCGAAGTTCTCTAAATGTGAGTTTTGGCTGGATAGGGTCAGTTTTCTTGGCCACATTATATCAGAAGAAGGGGTTTCTGTAGATCCGAGCAAAATCCAGGTGGTCAGAGATTGGCCACAGCCTAGGAACGTACGAGAAGTATGTGGGTTTCTCGGGTTGGCTGGCTATTATCGGAAGTTTATAGAGGGATTTTCAAAGATTGCAGTTCCTCTTTCACGCTTGACTCAGAAGAACAAAAAATTTATATGGTCGGCTGCTTGTGACGACAGTTTTATGGAGTTAAAGCAGAGATTGACTACAGCTCCAGTGTTGACATTGCCTGTTGAAGGTGATAAATTTAGTATTTATTGTGATGCATCTGGAGTTGGACTCGGTTGTGTATTAATGCAGGAAGGTAGGGTGATTGCTTATGCTTCTAGACAGTTGAAGCCGTACGAGCAGAACTATCCTACGCACGACCTGGAATTAGCAGCCGTGGTCTTTGCACTGAAAATATGGAGGCATTATTTATATGGGCAGCAGTGCGAGATATTTTCAGACCACAAGAGCTTGAAATATTTGTTTACACAGAAGGAGCTTAATATGCGGAAGATAAGGTGGCTAGAATTTGTTAAAGACTATGAATTTGAAATCAAGTACCATCCAGGAAAGGCAAACAAGGTCGCTGATGCTTTGAGCCGAATGCCTACTGCGAGTCAGCCTTCACTTGCAGCGATGTCAGTTACGTTGAGGTCTGAGATTGAGAGGTTCGATGTGGAGATTGTGGCAGAGTTGTCCAGTATGCTCACCAACATTTCTCTCAGGCCAACTATTCAGCAGAATGATATGGAGTGCGAAGAGATTTGATTGAGCATGACATCTGGAGACGTATCTGAATTTAATTTGTCAGATGATGGTATTCTGAAGTTCAAGCATAGGTGGTACGTGCCTACGATGAAGAATTGAAGAAAGAGATTTTGGCCGAAGCATATTCTTCAGCTTATTCTGTGCACCCGGGAAGTACCAAGCTGTACCGGGATTTAAAACAACGCTTTTGGTGCCCGAACATGAAGAGGGAAGTTGCGAAATATGTTGAAACCTGTTTAATTTGTCAACAGGTTAAGGCGGAACACCAGAGGCCGGCCGGAACATTACAGCCACTGCCGATTCCAGATTGGAAATAGGAGCAGATCTCCATGGATTTTATTGTGGGGCTCCCGAAGACGATGAAATGGCATGACGGCATCTGGGTGTTGTGGACCGATTGACAAAGTCGGCTCACTTTTTATCTGTGAAGATGACGTCTTCTATGGATCAGCTCGCCGAGCTTTATGTACAGGAGGTTGTGAGACTGCATGGAGTGCCAGTTTCTATTGTCTCAGATCGAGATCTGAGATTTACATCGAAGTTCTGGAAGAGTCTGCACAAAGCTATAGGGACTCAACTGAATTTCAACACGGCATTTCATCCTCAGACTGATGGTGTAGCACCCGGTTTCAATTAAACCGAATTTAACTCATCAATTTATGATGTGCAATTTCATGGAAAAATTAGGAGAATTATTGATTAGGTTAATGAGTGACTAAGCAAGGGCATTTATGTAAATTAGAAATTTAAAAGTGGATAACGTATTTAAGGAGTGAGGGATTGGGTTTAATGCACTGTAGCCGCCTCCATTTCACACTTTTCTCTTCGGGTTTTCAGCTCAACCAGCCGAGCTCTCTAGGCGATTTTCCTCGCCCGATTCTCCTTCAAATTAGGTAAGTTTTCCCTTCGTTTTCTTGAGATTTTAGTGGCTAGGTAGCAGAAAGAGTGCAATGTGCGTATTTTGATAATGTTGTGAGTGAGTTGAGTTCGGGTTTAGTGTTGAGCCGAGAATGTACGATGACCAGAGCTTCCAAACTAGCTCTATAGGTTTTCGAATGATATATAGAGTAAGGTTAATGGTGATCTAATCGGTATTCTGCTTATGACATTAGGTGAACAGGGCTTCCAAAGTAGTTGTAACCGAGCATTTCCAAGAGAGCCAGGTAAGTAAAGTTTGCTTGTGCCTTCGGGCCTACATCACAAAACATGAGGGTTTGTTCATTGGAATGTGTTGGTATGTCATGCATCATGTTTTAAAAAGTATACGAAAATGAATTTGAGTGCATGTTTGCATGGTAAGGATTGAACATATGGAAACAGCTATGTGAATCAGTTTTACTGTTAAGGGAAATAATCCGCCCCTTAATGAGACAGTGGATATTTATACTTTGGGAGAGTTGATCCAACTTCCAATTTCACAGGGGGATCTGAACATGTGAATCAGATTTACTGTTAAGGGAAATTATCCGCCCCTTAATGAGTCAATGGATGTTTATACTTTGGGAGAGTTGATCCAACTCCCAATTTCACAGGGGGATCTGAACAGAAACGATGAATGAATAACTGAGATGAGAAAGTAGAAATTGCATGTTTAGGAATTCATATTTTAGCATTTCATTTCATTACTGCTTTACTTACTTAGCATTAGGCTAATAGATGAGTTTTGTGATGTAGGTGTTGAGGAAATTGCAGGTGATTTCCTTGAGTGCACTGATGAATAGATGTGGTTGGAGGAGTACATCCATGTTTCGGCCTGGTAAACTGATGAGGCGGTTTAACTGGTGTCATTGGTTGTGAAGGTTCAGTGGACAATGAGTTCAATTCGAGTATGTTAAACTCTCTGATGATGGAAGTTGCTTGATGTTTTCAAAAGTACCTTGAGTTCTCATGACATTAGTAGTTTTCAATGTTTTGAACACATTTCGAAACTTACTGATAGTGCCACCTTGCTGATTTAGTATTGTTTTTACTGGATTCGAGTAATACAAAGATTTGAATTGTTTTCTTTTGAATGGTTTCAGTAAAGTGAATAAACCCTTTTCTGTGGTTAGAGTTGTATTGTATGGCAAGGAGTTGTTGGTGTGTCGTTTTGTTCACTATCGGTAGATGAATTCTATCTGTAGATGTCGAGTTATAGTTATGTTGTCTATCGGAAGATGTCTTCAGAAAAGCCATCGGATGATGTAGGTTTAATTCTATCGGAAGATGTCTTCAGAAAAGCCATAGGATGATGTAGGTTTAATTCTATCGGAAGATATAGATTTTGCACTACCGGTATGAGTGAGTGTTATGCCTTGTCGTTTAGTGATCGGTATATGCAGTTTATTCTATCGGAAGAAGGGAATGAGAGATTTTTGTCGTTTTGCCGTCGGTAGATACGAGTCGCAAAACTTGTCGTTTTGCGATCGGTTGATGTTAGATAATTGATTTATCCGGCTGACGTCATCGGTAGATGCAGTCCACCGAGAGATGTCTTTTGTTTCCAACTCTTCTGGTCCACGTCATCGGTAGAAGCCTTTTATTTGTTGTTTCTGCTTCTTCCGTTGACTTTATTCATCGGCAGATGCGTTTGACTTCTGCGACTTCCCATGTATTTCACGATTTAAACCTCTATTTCTTTTTAGCCGATTATTTCTTACAGTTCAAACAATGTTCATAGTTTTGTTTAACTCTATTGTTGTCCAAATGATTTCCGCTGCAAGTTTTAAATGTTTTGAAGTTTTAGAAAAAAAAATGTCAAACCCAGACTTTCGAGTGAAATTTTAAATTTAGTTCAAAGTTTCTTAGTTAAGTTCGAGTTTTGTGTAACGAGTCGGGTTCAGATAACTCGGGGCGTTACAGTATGGTATCAGAGACATTCATTTAAACCGTTCAAAAGATTACTCAACAGTGCCAATCGTTGCATGGAAGTACTCCAACAACTGTAAGTGTTTATCTTAACCTTAGCTATTAGAAGTTTAAGGGTGTACTTAACCTTGTACTGGAATATAGCAAATGTCTAGACGACCAGGAAGACCAAGATTACCAAGAGAGATACCAAGTCCGAGGCGGGAGGAGGACTCTAGTGTAATTAGGCAGCTGACAGAATTGATGCGTTAGCAGACTGATATAGTGCGTCAACAGTCTGACCAATTAGGAGTGCTGTTGAGCCGGGAGACACAAGGAAGTGCCAACTCGAGTTCTAGCAGTGAACATTCTGGAGATAGATTCCGGAGACTGAGACCACCCACGTTTGATGGACAGTCATCTGATCCATTTATTGCTGAAGGATGGCTTAGAAAGATCGAGAGTATGTTTAGGTGTGCCAATGTTGGAGAAGAAGACAAAGTCACGTTGGCCACGTTCCATTTGGCTGGTGAAGCTCAACTCTGGTGGGAAACAATAGAGACCACCACAGATGTTTTGGCGATGCCTTGGTCACAATTCAAGAACATTTTCTATGGGAAGTATTTTAACAGCACGGTCTAAACCGCGAAGAAGTTAGAGTTTCTGAATTTGAAACAAACAGGGTCGGTGGCAGAGTACAGTAGGCAATTTGAGTCCTTGTCCAGGTTTGCTGGACATTTTGCTCACAAGGACGAGGATAAAGTGTTTAAATTTGTATATTGACTAAAGCCAGAAATCTACAGAGGGGTTAAATTTTGTGGTATTAAAGGTTTGACGTTCAGCGAAGTTGTGTCCACTGCTCTGGAAGTGGAAGAAGCTGAAAGGAAGTGTGCTAGACCAAAGGAGATCCCACAAAGGTTTAACCAGCCACACCAACAAAGAGGAACAAAGAGGCCAAGTGAAGGCCAAAATATCCAAGGAACAGGAGGTAAGGTACAGAATGTCAGGAAATTTCCCCAGTGTCCTAAGTGTTTGAAGAACCACCCAGGGGAATGTAGACTGAGATTTGGGAAGTGTTTCAACTGTGAGGAGGTTGGACACACGTACAAGGAGTGCTCGAAGCCTAGAGTCACCAGATGCTACAATTGTAACAAGGTCGGTCACATTAGTAGAGACTGTCCAGTTCCTAAGAGTGGCCCTGCTATGATTAAACCGAGGATATTCTCCATGATGGAGTCCGGTGAAGAACAGCCTGCTGTGGTGTCAGGTACTATATTGATCAACTCCGTGCCTGCTTTTACTTTGATAGATTCCGGTGCAACGCATTCATTTATAGCCTCTACATTTGCTGATAAGTTAGATGTACAGTTTACTCCTTCCATGCATATGTTTAAAGTTACATTACCCTCTGGAGAACGCATGCACTCTAACCAAGTGATGCTTGACAGTGATGTGTTAGTAGGGAACGTAAGTTTGCCTGCTGATCTTATTGTTATGGATATTATAGGATTTGATGTAATCCTAGGAATGGACTGGCTATTTAAACACCACGCCACAATTGATTGTAGAACTGGAATAGTTAGCTTTTAACCCCCTGGTAATTTGAAACATACCTTTGAAGCTTCAAAGAAGAGTAAGGAAATGTCTGTGATGACTTCCATTAACACTAGATTTTCCCTGTGTGGAGAGTATTTGTGCTTCTTAGCTAGCGTTTTAGACACACAGCTCGTAGGAAAAATAAATCCTCAAAATGTCTTAATTGTCCAAGACTTCCCCGAGGTATTTTTAGATGACCTTCCTGGTTTACCGCCAGATAGGGAAATTGAATTTGCTGTAGATGTTTACCCCGGAGCCGAGCCTGTGTCTAAAAATCCATATAGATTAGCTCCAAATGAACTTAAGGAATTAAAGAAGCAGTTGGAGGATTTGTTGGAGAAAGGGTTCATACGCCCCAGCTTTTCACCGTGGGGTGCACCTGTCCTTTTTGTCAAAAAGAAAGATGGATCAATGCGTATGTGCATTGATTATAGGGAATTGAATAAGTTAACTGTCAAGAATAAGTATCCATTGCCGAGAATTGACGATTTATTTGACCAGCTTAATGGCGCAAGAGTTTTCTCTAAGATTGACCTTAGGTCCGGTTATTATCAGTTGAAGGTTAAATCTGAAGATATCCCAAAGACTGCCTTTCGCACAAGGTATGGACATTATGAGTTTTTGGTTATGTCTTTTGGATTGACAAATGCACCAGCAGCCTTTATGGATCTCATGAATAGGGTGTTTCACGAGTACTTAGATAAATTTGTCATAGTATTCATTGATGATATTCTGATCTATTCCCGTACTAAAGATGAGCATGCAAATCACTTGAGTTTGGTGTTAGGAGTACTTAGACAGCATCAACTTTATGCTAAGTTTTCCAAGTGTGAGTTTTGGTTGGACAGAGTTCACTTTCTTGGTCACGTGATCTGTGGAGATGGAATATCTGTCGATCCAGCCAAGGTTCAGGCAGTTAAGGAGTGGCCCCAACCAAAGAATACTACTGATATTAGGAGCTTCCTTGGATTAGCAGGATATTATAGAAAATTTATTGAAGGATTTTCAAAGATTGCTACACCCCTTACCAGGTTAACAAGAAAAAATGTGAAGTATATGTGGACTGAAGAATGTGAACATAGCTTTCTGACCTTGAAACAGAAACTGACCAACGCTCCAATCTTGACCGTTCCTGTTGAAAATGGTAAGTTTAGCATTTACTGTGATGCTTCCAAGATTGGTCTTGGTTGTGTTTTAATGCAGGATGGAAAAGTAATAGCTTATGCCTCTAAACAGTTGAAAACGCATGAGAAGAATTATCTTACACATTACTTAGAATTAGCTGCAGTGGTATTTGCACTTAAGATTTGGAGGCATTACTTGTATGGACAATCTTGCGAGATATTTTCACATCATAAGAGTCTGAAATATATTTTCACACAGAAGGAACTAAACATGAGGCAACGTCGATGGTTGGAATTTGTAAAGGACTATGATTTCGAGATTAAATATCATCTCGGTAAAGCGAATGTAGTGGCTGATGCTTTGAGTAGAATAACTCCTTCAGTCTCTACATTGATTCTTGACATACCGATAGCTTTAGAGACAGAATTCCAAAGATTCAATCTGGAAGCTGTGTCTAATGTGTCAGCCATGCTTTCGGCCATATCTTTAAGGCCAACTATTTTGGAGAAAATAAAGGAAGTTCAAATGAATGACACTGAATGCAATGAGTATAAGTTGTGCATGGATTCTACTGAAAAGTCGGATTTCAACTGCTCAGTTGATGGAATTCTCAAGTTTCGAAATAGATGGTTTGTTCCGGCTGATACTGAACTTAGAAAGGGAATCCTATCTGAGGCACATTCTTCTAGACTCTCTGTTCATCTCGGGAGTACGAAAATGTACAAAGATCTCAAGCAACATTATTGGTGGCCAGGTATGAAAAGAAGTGTGGCAGAGTATGTGGAGTCCTGTCTGATCTACCAACAAGTCAAAGCTGAGCATCAGAGGCCTGCTGGAACCTTGCAACTTTTGCCAGTTCCTGAATGGAAATGGGAACAAATAGCTATGGATTTTGTTATAGGATTACCTAATACAGCAAAGGGTCACGATGCAATTTGGGTTATAGTTGACCGTCTAACCAAGTCTGCTCATTTCCTGCCAATTAAGATAACTTAATCGATGGATCAGCTTGCTGAATTGTACATGCAAGAGATTGTTAGATCGCATGGGGTTCCTTGTACCATAGTTTCAGACCGAGACACTAGATTTACCTCTAAGTTTTGGAAAAGTTTGCACAAGGCTATGGGAACACAGCTTAGTTTTAGCACAGCTTTTCACCCTCAAACTGATGGACAGTCCAAAAGAACCATCCAAACATTAGAGGATATGCTTTGTGTATGTGTGCTAGACTTTCAAGGTTCCTTGAGCAAGTACCTACCCTAGGTAGAATTCTCTTATAATAACAGTTTTCAGGCAACAATAGGAATGGCACCTTATGAGGCATTGTATGGACGAAAATGCAGATCACCTTTGTACTGGGATGAAGTTGGCGAAACACAGTTGCTTGGTCCTGACATGGTACAACAAACTGTTGAGAAGGTTACCCTCATCCGACAGAAAATTTTAGCAGCTCAGAGTCGACAGAAAAGCTATGCAAATTGCAGGCGTAGAGAATTGGAATTTGCGATAGGTGACGAAATTTTTCTCAAGGTGTCACCATTCAAAGGAGTTGTAAGATTTGGAAAGAGAGGAAAGTTGAACCCCAGGTTTATTGGACCATTTTTAATCCTGGAAAGGATTGGGAGAACAGCCTACCAGTTACAACTACCAACTTCTATGGGAGGGATACATGATGTGTTCCATGTTTCCATGTTGAAAAAGTGAATAAGAGATCCAAACCAAGTCATGGGACAGCAAGACTTTGAGATTCATCCTACCCTTTCCTATGAAGAAAAACCAATAAAGATCTTAGATTATACAGTGAAGGTATTGCGCAACAAAGAGGTTCCACTAGTAAAAGTATTATGGCACAACCAGAACATGGAGGAGACCACTTGGGAGCGCCAGCAAGATATGATGGACCAACATCCAGAATTATTCAGGTACTAAATTTTGAGGACAAAATTCTTTTAAGGAGGGTAGATTGTAGCACCCGGTTTCAATTAAACCGAATTTAACTCATCAATTTATGATGTGCAATTTCATGGAAAAATTGGGAGAATTATTGATTAGGTTAATGAGTAACTAAGCAAGGGCATTTATGTAAATTGGAAATTTAAAAGTGGATAACGTATTTAAGGACTGAGGGATTGGGTTTAATGCATTTTAGCCGCCTCCATTTCACACTTTTCTCTTCGGGTTTTCAGCTCAACCAGCCGAGCTCTCTAGGCGATTTTCTTCGCCCGATTCTCCTTCAAACTAGGTAAGTTTTCCCTTCGTTTTCTTGAGATTTTAGTGGCTATGTAGCAGAAAGAGTGCAATGTGCGTATTTTGATAATGCTGTGAGTGAGTTGAGTTCGGGTTTAGTGTTGAGCCGAGAATGTACGATGACCAGAGCTTCCAAACTAGCTCCATAGGTTTTCGAATGATATATAGAGTAAGGTTAATGGTGATCTAAACGGTATTCAACTTATGACATTAGGTGAACAGGGCTTCCAAAGTAGTTGTAACCGAGCATTTCCAGGAGAGCCAGGTAAGTAAAGTTTGCTTGTGCCTTCGGGTCTACTGTTGTGCAAAGATGACACTACGCAAGTGCACGTATCGCAATTCAAGTAGTACAAAGATATCGATCCCACGAGGACAAAATTTAATCAATCTTAAACTATTTATGGAACAATAATTTAATTTCAGAGAAATTGAATTTTCAATTATGAAAATAATGGAAACTAAACCAAATTATATGACTAGATAATTAGAAACGGCTTCGATTTGATTTCCTTCACCAATTGATTTCTTACTACTAATATTGTAGGGAATGCTATAGTTTTATGTTAAATGACTAGAATTTCCTCATGAATCAAGGCTTGGTCTATGCTCTTGATTAATTCTTTCTTATATTATTTTTCAGACTTATGAAAAATCAATACAATCTAGAATTCCACTTAAGCGTTATTCTATATATCACATGAATTTAAGCAACCATTATGATAATACTTATAATTGATACTTGTCACATGCATCAATCATCCATGCAATTCAATACACGTCTCAATAACTATTTCATGGCGTCTAAAATAGCATCCTAGTATTTATTCATGTGGCGTGCATAAAATAAATTAATCACTAAAAACATATTGAATTGTTTAACATAAATCAATAACATTCCACAAGAAATCAAAGGTTTAGTACTCTCTCATCTAGCCAAAAGAAAATTAGTTCATAAGAAATAAAGAACTTAAACAATCCATAGAATAGAAAAATAAAATAAGAAACATGAAGAAGAAGAAGAATAGAAATTTGGTGGAGTCTTCTCTGTAGAAAATTCGTCCTCCCTTTGCTGAATGACTTCTCCCCTCAATGATTTCTTTTCTTTCCTTCTTTGTTCTGCGTACCAGCACACCCTCTCTCTCTCCTCCTTGATTCTCTTTAATTTGTTTTAATTTCCTTGATTTTTGCCTCCTATTTCTCTCTCTCCTCCTTGAGCCTTTAAATTTGAATTTTCCTGCTATTCACGTGTTTTCCATCTGTTAAATCTTCTACATCAATCTGCAAATAAAAATAATTAGTGATAATTATCCGAAAAATAACACATTTTTAATAATTGACAAAGATACTGATGCTGTGGCTTTGCTGCAGCATTCACTATTAATATATATGCATTACTTTGATTTATCACTCAAATTTAAGCAATTTATAATTAAAAGCACTTGTAGAATAAGTCTTTTTCAAGACTTAACACCTACATCACAAAACATGAGGGTTTGTTCATTGGAATGTGTTGGTATGTCATGCATCATGTTTTAAAAAGTATACGAAAATGAATTTGAGTGCATGTTTGCATGGTAAGGATTGAACATATGGAAACAGCTATGTGAATCAGTTTTACTGTTAAGGGAAATAATCTGCCCCTTAATGAGACAGTGGATATTTATACTTTGGGAGAGTTGATCCAACTTCCAATTTCACAGGGGGATCTGAACATGTGAATCAAATTTACTGTTAAGGGAAATTATCCGCCCCTTAATGAGTCAGTGGATGTTTATACTTTGGGAGAGTTGATCCAACTCCCAATTTCACAGGGGGATCTGAACAGAAACGATGAATGAATAACTGAGATGAGAAAGTAGAAATTGCATGTTTAGGAATTCATATTTTAGCATTTCATTTCATTACTGCTTTACTTACTTAGCATTAGGCTAATAGATGAGTTTTGTGATGTAGGTGTTGAGGAAACTGCAGGTGATTTCCTTGAGTGCACTGATGAATAGATGTGGTTGGAGGAGTACATCCATGTTTCGGCCTGGTAAACTGATGAGGCGGTTTAACTGGTGTCATTGGTTGTGAAGGTTCAGTGGACAATGAGTTCAATTAGAGTATGTTAAACTCTCTGATGATGGAAGTTGCTTGATGTTTTCAAAAGTACCTTGAGTTCTCATGACATTAGTAGTTTTCAATGTTTTGAACACATTTTGAAACTTACTGATAGTGCCACCTTGCTGATTTAGTATTGTTTTTACTGGATTCGAGTAATACAAAGATTTGAATTGTTTTCTTTTGAATGGTTTCAGTAAAGTGAATAAACCTTTTTCTGTGGTTAGAGTTGTATTGTATGGCAAGGAGTTGTTGGTGTGTCGTTTTGTTCACTATCGGTAGATGAAGTCTATCGGTAGATGTCGAGTTATAGTTATGTTGTCTATCGGAAGATGTCTTCAGAAAAGCCATCGGATGATGTAGGTTTAATTCTATCGGAAGATGTCTTCAGAAAAGCCATCGGATGATGTAGGTTTAATTCTATCGGAAGATATAGATTTTGCACTACCGGTATGAGTGAGTGTTATGCCTTGTCGTTTAGTGATCGGTATATGCAGTTTATTCTATCGGAAGAAGGGAATGAGAGATTTTTGTCGTTTTGCCGTCGGTAGATACGAGTCGCAAAACTTGTCGTTTTGCGATCGGTTGATGTTGGATAATTGATTTATCCGGCTGACGTCATCGGTAGATGCAGTCCACCGAGAGATGTCTTTTGTTTCCAACTCTTCTGGTCCACGTCATCGGTAGAAGCCTTTTATTTGTTGTTTCTGCTTCCTCCGTTGACTTTATCCATCGGCAGATGCGTTTGACTTCTGCGACTTCCCAAGTATTTCACGATTTAAACCTCTATTTCTTTTTAGCCAATTATTTCTTACATTTCAAACAACGTTCATAGTTTTGTTTAACTCTATTGTTGTCCAAATGATTTCCGCTGCAAGTTTTAAATGTTTTGAAGTTTTAGAAAAAAAAAATGTCAAACCCAAACTTTCGAGTGAAATTTTAAATTTAGTTCAAAGTTTCTTAGTTAGGTTCGAATTTTGTGTAACGAGTCAAGTTCAGATAACTCGGGGCGTTACAGATGGTCAGATAGAGAGGACGAATCATATTTTGGAGGATATACTCAGAGCTTGTGTGTTGGAATTTCAGGGATCGTGGAGCAGGTATTTGCCACTAATCGAGTTCTCTTACAATAACAGCTTCCAAGCTACCATCGGTATGGCTCCATACGAGGCTTTGTATGGGCGAAAGTGTAGATCTCCACTATGTTGGGACGAGGTTGGTGAAGCCAGTATTGTTGGTCCCGAGATTCTACAGCAAACGGCAGAGAAGATTGCCGTTATCAGACATCGTATTGAGATAGCTCAGAGTCGACAGAAGAGCTATGCTGACACGAGACGGAGAGAACTGGAATTTGAAGAAGGTGACGAGGTTTATCTGAAGGTTTCTCCGTTTAAAGGTGTTATGAGATTCGGAAGGAAGGGCAAGCTGAACCCTCGTTATGTGGGGCCCTTTCCTATTTTGAAGAAGATCGGGAAGATGGCATATCGACTACAGCTTCCAGCTTCAATGGAAGGCATCCACGACGTGTTTCATGTGTCTATGCTTCGGAAGTGTTTGCGCGATCTATCGCATATTGTTGAGGCAAGAGACATCGAGGTACAGTCTACTTTGACTTATGTGGAGAGGCCTGTACGTATTTTGGAGTCTTCGATCAAAGTTTTGCGTAATAAGGAGATTCCGCTAGTTAAAGTCTTATGGCGGAACCACGAGGTTGAAGAAGCAACTTGGGAGCGACAACAGGATATGATGACTATGTATCCTGAGTTGTTTGTATAATCAAATTTTGAGAACAAAATTTTAAATAAGGTGGATGGATTGTAATACCCGGCTGTACGGAATATTAATATTTTAATACAAATGACATTTTTGTTAATATGTCAAATCAAGTCCATTTTGCAAAAAGAACGCGTTATTACGATCCTAATAATTAATAAGGATTTTAGAAACATTTCGGGAATTTTAGGAGTTTAACGCTAATTTTACGAGAATTACGTTTAGCGTAATATAAAGGATACTTTGGTAAAAATAGTAAACGAGTTCCGAATTACGAACGGACAGTTTTAATGGAACCCCGATAATAAGTTGAAGTTATTGGTGAATTAAGGAAATTTGGAGAAAACAAATCGTCGATTAATTAACGAAAACAAAGGACGAAACAAATAGAAATCAAAGGAAGGGCAAAATGGTAATTTGCAAAGTAAAATTTTAATTAAAAACAAATCTCTTCTTCTTCCTTCACCATTTTCACGCAGCACCCCCCCCCCCCCCCCCCCCGATTCCTCCCCCCCCCCCCTGCGATTTCCTTTCTCCCTCACGGTTCTCTCCTCTCCAACGACGATCCGTCCTCCGTTTGTCTTCCGTTCTTCGTGTTTTCTCCTCCTCTCGCAACTCTAGGTATGAATCTATGGTTTTATAGCGTTATATTTTGGTTTTCACGAAGTTTAACGGTTAGGGTTTTGTAAAAAAAACACGATTTATGGTTCGAAATTGATAGGTTTGTCGTAGTTGTGAATATGATGAACGTATTGAGCATTATTGGATGAAGTTAATCGATTTAGGATGAATGTTAGAGATTTGACAAATTTTTAAGTTTTGGGGAAAACTCGTTAATGGTGATTTCAAGGTATCGAGCGTTAATTGTTGGATAAAAATGCCTCGTTGAGCTAAATTAGAATTTTAGGAAAAATTTCCTTAGTTAAGGTTTCGTTAAATTTGGACGTTAAACGGTTTAAACTTGTTTTAACGATAACTGTTGTGTTTTGCCTCAGACGAACGACGCTCGTGGAAGGAGCTTGAAGTTCAGCGCGCACAAGGTAAGTTCTCGTGACTTACTTGGCCGAGTGGCCTACACTGTATGTCGAAATCGTGTCAAGGATCTTTGGAGAATGTTTGTTTATATGCTTTGGTCGGGTAGATAGTGTCACAACCCGTACCCGTGATGTCACATTTTTTTTTTTTAACTCTTACTTGAACTGTACTTAAGCGGAAATCTTAATCAAAATCGAAATCGGAATTAGAGTCGGAGTTCGTTTAGAAAATCAATTAAAACAATTACTAAAACAATTAAACTTAAATAATTAAATCAATTAACTAATAAAAGAAATTAATTATTTAAAATACATTTTTTTTTTTATAAATCGGCAGAGGAGGTGGAGATCAATCGCCAGAAAACTGGCGATTGATCGCCACAGGCGATTGCTCACTGGCGAGAAATCGCTAGGAGCAATCGCCTCTCGGCGATTGCATGACCTTGGCAATCGCTTCTCCAGCGATTGCCAAGGGAAGAGGCGATTGCTCACCTCTTAGAGGCGAGCAATCGCCATGCCCTCTGGATTTTCTCCAGAGGGCACGGTTTCTTCCCCTCCCTCTTTTTCTCTTTTCTCCTCACACGCCTCCCTGCACTTCACCTTTAAACACAAAGCACTTAACACACAAAACATAACACTCATCAACCACTTCTCTTTCCTCACATATTCTTCACACCTTCTCTACACCATTCTCTACATATCTCCACCAAATACACATTAAGCATAACTTTACTCAACTTCTCAACCAACACAATTTACTTTAAACGTAATCAAATTTTATAAAAATGAACCGCGTGGTTCTGTTCAAAAGTTTAACATTTCCTCCCTGTTTAAAAAAACATCAAAACACTATAAACTTAATATATTAACTATCCAGTCACAAAACGTGCTAAAACATATAAAATCCCACAATGAGCCTATCTATTCACCATTTACCCAACATCACCCAAAAACTCTCAAAAACCATCTAACCATGAGTCTTCATGCCAAGCCAAAACACGCTCCGCCGCCACGAGCTCCGCCACCGACCCTCTACACTTGGTCATCATAAGGAGGTTCCTCACCTTCGTTCTCGTCACCTACATCATACAATAACTACATTAAGCCTAATGCTTAGTAAGGAGCGTACTAAACATAACTTTACATATATGCATGACAATTATAAAACATTTTCGTTTCATTTCATTTAACCACTTTCTTGCCCCGTGAGAAACATAAGTCTTGCCCCGTGAGAAACATACACGTGAGAATCATACATTTGACGCGTGAGAAACATACACGTGAGAACCATACATTTGACACGTGAGAAACATATATCGTTCACATAATCGTTCATTCATTTAATCTTTCATAAAACATGCTCGTAAATAGTTCGTATGCATTTTAGTAAAACATGATGCATGAGGGGTAACATTCATAAGGAAAACCTATCGAACGAGCACTACCTAATTCACTAAGGCACTACTTAAACTACCCGCCTTTCCACAAATCCCTATACTCACCTATTCATCACATCAACATCATCAACATTGTACGACGTAGGGCCTTAGTGGCCGGAAAGCCTAACGCTCACTTACCTAGCGTCCTAAATATGCCGAGCACCGTCCTTTGAGCTTGGGTTACCTAGAGCATTTAACATCAAACCATTAATATCGATTTTCAAACATCGAATCTCAACAATCAACTTCTCTAGCTAGGACAAATCCTTCAAAAACTCTAATTCTTTTTCTCTTGGGCATTTTATCGAACACTTTGTGTTCATTAACTTAAAAACTCCATTAATGGTGTTTTGCCAACTTCCAACTACCAAGATTTCACATTAAATATCATCCAACACCATTAATCTACTCCAACCACTTAGATTCAACACTAAACATCAACAATGAGTGATAAATAAACAACCCTAACTATTTCTAACAAAACCCCTAAATTTATTCACAAACCCTAACTCAAAATCACACCAAAACGACAAATAAACTTGACCAAAACGTAGAGCTTACCCTAGCACGTTGTTTTGTCGAAGAAATGGGGAAGGAAAATCGCCGGAATCGAAGGAGTCGCCGGCGTTAAGGATTTGCGATGGTGAAGGGAAGAAAAGTCGCGAGGGAGAGGGAGAGCATTCGTGAGGGAGAAGAAAATGAGGGAAGAGAGAGAGAGTTTAAGTTTTTATTAAATTTTTGACTTTGACAATTACCAAAATGCCCTTTTGATATTTCCTTAGCTTAAATCATCATTCCGTCTATTGATTTAACTTCTCCAAAATTCCCTTATTCCTCCAAATATTCCTATTTATCCTTAGGGCTCTAACAAAACTTCCCGTTGGTCATTTGGACTTAATTTAATATTTCTACGAATTTAAAACTTTATAATGCTTAAATACTTAATATTCGAAACTTAAAGCTCGAAATCCTCAAAATGAAATTTCTGGGTGTTACAGATAAGGTTAGTTCTTTTATAGGTTATGCTTTTTATGGTCTCGATGGTATGTATGATGTTTGTTTACTTTATGTCTATAACTGTTAACGCATCACGTGTTTTTAAAATAGCATGAAAACGGATTTCCGCACGAGTTTTAAGAAAATAAAATGAACGAATGAAATGAATCTATGTAATCTGTATCTGGTTACGCGAGGTGGGGCTCAAACACGGCTGTTTACAGATGTGAGCGTGTACCCCCCCCCCCCTCCCCCCGGTTAGGTGAAGAGGGCAGTTCAACCGCGGAATGTGTCCTTTCCATCTAATAGGCTGAGACCTCGGTGACATTCTGTCTGCGACATAATGACAAGAAAAATGTTGCATGATTTCTGAAACTCATATGCACAACATGCATTTTACATTTACGATACTTACTGAGCCTTTAGCTCATAGTGTGTCTGTATGGTGTAGGTGATATCAAAACAGGTGAGGACGACGTTCCTCCTCCTGAAGCATGAGCCCAGTTGAAGAAGAATGATCGCGGGAGTGTGCTGGCACAGTCGAGGCGTTTCATGACCCGTGGGGACGTATGTAGGTATTTTGGGTTATTTTGGATAGAAAATGTTTAGGTAAAATAATTGTACAGATAGAACATTATAGGATGTTTGGATCTGGACTAGTTGATAGGTTTATGTTTTGAAGTTTTTAAACGTTTTGGAAAACTTGTTTTGTAAATGTTTGGTATTCGAGAAATGTTCGGTTTTTAAACATATCCACGCGGTTTGTTTTTATGAAATTAGGTTATGTTTTTAAACGTGTTTTGAGTCGTTTATTTTGGGTGATTGGCAAGTGAGAAATCGATGGGGTTGTAAGTGAGTTTATGTTGATGATTATTGAAAGGTTTAGTGTGTATATATATGGTAAGGGAATTGTGTACGCAGGGGAAGGAAGGAAAAGAAAAGAAAGAAGAAAGGAAAAAAAAAAAGAAGAGGAAGCCGAGCTCTCTGGAAAAAAATTTTTCCAGAGTGCTTGGCGATCGATCGCCTGCTTGGGGCGATCGATCGCCCCTCCTTGGTCATGGTACGCCAGGCGATCGCCTGGAGTGACGATCGCTAGGCAAAAACAGGCGATTGCCAAGGGCGATCGATCGCCTGTTTTGGGCGATCAATTGCCTGTTTTGGGCGATCGATTGCCAAGGGCGATCAATCGCCTGTTTTGGGCGATCGATCACCCCTCAGTATTTTCAAATGGCGATCGATTGCCCCTGATTTTGGGACGTTTTTGCCCCTATTTTGTTGTTTCCACTGCTTCAATTGTTTTTAAGTTTTTATTATGTTTTCTTTTAATTGTTTTAAAGTTTTATTAAATGATTTTCTAAATAGATTCGAACGTCGTTAACAATTTCTATTCCGATTTCAATTTTGACCTAAGTCTTTTAGGATAAAAAAAATAAATAAATACAGTAAAAATTAAGAATAGTTTAAGGGTCGCTACACACGTAGTCCGTCGGTTTAGATTTTTCGAAATTTTCTTATTCCACTAAATCTCCCAATTAATTATTGGGGTTCCAATAAAATTTCTTCTTCGTGAAATGACCTTAAATTTCTCCGTTTCAGGGCATATAATTAAAATCGTAACACCGAAAATCCCGGGTGTTACAGAAGCGGAGTATCGTTCACTAGCAGTTTTAAACTCTGAATTACAATGGTAGAAATACCTTCTCTCTGATCTTGGTTTTGATCATTCACAACCAATTCTGATTTATTGTGACAGTCATGTTTCAATTCATATTGCTGAAAATCTAGTGTTCCATGAACGCATAAAACATATTGAAATTGATTGTCATTTTTTTCATGAGAAAATTAAAACGGGTCTTATCGTTCCTTTCTATCTATGCTCTCATAACTAATTGGCAGATATCTTCACCAAACCACTTGGAGGTGATGCTTATCAACGTTTTCTTTGCAAGTTGGGTGTTCTTGATATCTCAATCTCGACACCAACTTGAGGGGGAGTATTAGTTGTATATCCAGAAAGATTACAAACAACTAAATCAATTAAGATTTGCCCAATCAATTAAAATTACAACCAAATCAATCAGGATTTTCAAATATAGGATTTTCTAATAATTTCAAATCAATTAAGATATTTTGTAATTATCGTTGAGCTATCTTTGTATATCTGCTTCCTTTTATGTATATTGATTCCTTGTAATTCAACCTATATATATGACATCTCTCTAATGATATTTTAAGTTCAAACCATTTTCTCTCTTCCTGTATTCTATTTCTACAAAAACCATTGTTATCAACACGCATTTGATATTTCAACGTGCGACAAAACATGATGATTTAAGTTTCTTCAAAACTTTGTTATCACTTTCGATTTCTCATCATCTTTTTTGTTTCACCTATCAAAGGTTTGTCAATTATTAAGTGCATTATAGATAAAATGTAACACCCGAAAATTTTATCGTACACTTTAAAATTTTCAGCACTCAATAAATTAAGTTATTTTAATAGACTTTAGAATTTTATAATAGAAAGGATAAATGAATGAGATTACTGGAAAAGATTAGTGGCAATCTAATTATTTTAATTTGATTTATTAGCAGGATTAGAAAAGAGGAAGGTTAGAAAAGAGAAAGGAAGAATTTGATTATTGGGATGATTGGCGTAGGAAATAAGGGGAAAAGGAGGAGCTATAAAGGCAATGATGAAGTTGTCTTCAAATGAGAGAAGGACACCTCATTTTTTTTCTCTTATCTTTTTGAATAAAGGTTAAAAATGAAACTTTCAGAATTCAATAGCAATGTGTTTAAACGTGGATAAAATAATGGGTTATTGGAAAGGTAAAAGAATATGTCATCCAATGAAAAAGCTACAACTCACCTCTTTTGAAGCTTATCTTGTAAGTTTTGCTTTAAGAGAATGAATAACCCTCATCTGGAGGCCTCTTCACGAAAGCTTTCCTCCTTCTATTTGTCGAAGACTCTCTCCCAATAAAAGCTTCATCTTTCTTGCAAGGGATTCAAAGTAAGTTGGAGTTTTAGGTTATGTTTATGCAAAAGCGTACTATTCATTGAAAAAGTAGTTGATTATTTAGGTTTTACGGAGATTTGGTAAACCCTATCAAGTGATGTACGAAGATGGCTATAGATTCTTTATTTCTGGGTTGTTTTTAGGCTTAAATGGGATATAATGTATGTTATGGGATGAATTTGATGAAGAGTATGAAATGATGCATGAACATTCAAAATTTGAGAATATTAGGGCATTCTGGAATTCTGTAAATGTGGTTTAAGTGAGTTGATTTTTGTTGATAAATTGATTTGAGGTTGTTAAAATAAACTCGTTAAGGTGTCCATAGCCGTTGGAATTATTGAATTCGGATGAGTATATGAAAAGTTATGAATTTTCAGAGTTGGTATATTGCATTGTGATACAATCCGAATTTCTATTAGTAAAGGAAGATCACTTGGGTTTGAATCCTTAACTTGAGTTATGTGTGATGCCACGTTTTGGAAATGTCGGATATATTACTTAAATTGAATTAGTTGGATATAGATTGGTTGCGGTTGGATTAAATAGTTGTGTAAATGATTATGATGGACTTTTACATTGGTTTCCTATAGATATTATGAATATGTTGGATTAGATATAGTTATAATCAAAGGTTTTGTTACTATGAATGTGAATATTAATTTTGGAGTTGATGTGTTGTAGGTTTATCAAGTCCTAAAAGAAATTGATCAAGTACTATAATTATGCTAAGGACCACAGGTAAGTTCATAACCGTAGGTTGGCCCTTAAGGCCCTACATCATGGAGGTACTAGGTATTTCAGTTCTGTCAGGTTGTTTTGAGTAGAAAGGTTATAGTTTATGTTTCTGAGTTGTCTGTATTCTTCTTCATGGTATGTTCTGTTATTTCTGTTGTCTGCCAGTTTAAGTTCAGGCACCGTTCATGCATACACGATTTTCTCTGAAAGCTCATGCAAAACTGTTTTCTGTACACTGTTTGAAATTAAACAAGATAAAATCTGACTGTCTGTAATGTACTGGTTAAGTGCGGGACGGGGACTGGCCCTCTGGTTTTATCCCTCCCTGGGAATCTGAAAATAAATTGTCCCTAGCAAGGACCCTCTGGTTTTATCCCTCCCTGGGAGACTGAAAATCTGCTGTGCCTGATAGTGCACCCTCTGTTTGCCAGCTCCCCTATAAGCCCCACTTATACCCCTCTGCCACTGAAATATAATATTCTGTTCTGTTCTGCCACTGAATTCTGAAAACTGCATGCATAGCATCTTGCATCACTGCATTTATAATATGTTCTTACTGAGTTTTAGACTCATAGGTGAACTCTCTGATGTAGGTACTGAACCCGAACATGAGGACTTTGTGCCTCAATCTGACGAGTAGATGGCTGGTGGCTCGAGCTCTCGGGGTGGTTGCTGCAGTCAGACACAGTTTTCTGTCCCGAGGTTTAAGTCTTAGTTTTTAAAGTAAAGGTCATAGTTGTAAACTCTTCTGGAAATTCTGCTGTGTTTGTTTTAAAAACTCTGTTAAGGCTCTGTGATTCGTTTTAAAAAAAAAACCTGTAGGAAATTCTGGTGGATGTATATATATATTGTATAAGTTCTGATGGTCAAGATTTTGATCTCTGTCGACAGTTGATAGATGTCTCCTGAAATATTCTGTATTAATGTCTTGAAATGTTTTGAAAACATTCTGTAATTGCTTGAGATCTCCCTTTTCAGGTCATGCATGGATGGTCTCGAATTTTTGAGCTATCCATGCAGTTTGTTTTCTTGAAATCTGTCATTTGTAATGAAGGTCTGAAACCTGTATGCCTTCTGTTGTGCTCGAGAACCATGTTTTGATGTGGTTTGAGAATCTGAGACGTTTAAGTCTTCTGTTTTTATGCCCTCTGTCTGTATGCTTTCCTGTCAAAAGTTGTAAATTCTGTCTTTAAAACTATGTCTTCTGATTTCATCTACCGGTAGGAATTTTGCCTCATCTACCGCCAAACAGTGTTTCTCCTTAGTTTTCATCTTCCGATTTAAATTGCTATCTTCATCTTCCGATGACGTCAGAACATCTTCCGGCTGACGTCATCACCTTCTGCCGATTACGTTCACTACCTGTATCTGCCGATGACGTCATCACATCTTCCGATGACGTCATCCCACTCCCGATTTCACCTACCTGCCTTCATCTTCCGATGACGTCATCACATCTTCCGATGACGTCATCACATCTTCCGATGACGTCAGAACATCTTCCGGCTGACGTCATCACCTTCTGCCGATTACGTTCACTACCTGTATCTGCCGATGACGTCAGAACATCTTCCGGCTGACGTCATCACCTTCTGCCGATTACGTTCACTACCTGTATCTGCCGATGACGTCATCACATCTTCCGATGACGTCATCCCACTCCCGATTTCACCTACCTGCCTTCATCTTCCGATGACGTCATCACATCTTCCGATGACGTCATACGATGATTTCTGCCTATATCTTCCGCTCAGTTTTACTCGTCTTCAGTTTCTTTTCTTCTGACGATTACGTTTAATGCTTGTATCTTCCGGTTGACGTCATCCATCTTCCGGCTGACGTCATCTCCTCTTCCGGCTGACGTCACCCACTGTTTACTTCTTCCGATTTCAGAGCATCATTTTGGTTTAATTTCATCTACAGCCCAATAGTATTCTGCCTCTTTGAAAAACTAAGTGTTCCTCCAAATTTCTGCCTATGCCTTCCGACTTCATTCCCTATTTTCTGCTGCTATTTATACTCTGTTACTCACTGTAGTTTCTTCTCCTGTGTAAAGTTATGCTCTTTTAGGGTTTGCATTGACAGTGCATGTTTTCTGTCATTCGGTTCTGTTTTCTGTTAAAGTTTTAAAAGTTCAGTTGGCTTTCATAAGTTGTTCCAGTAACGCTGTCTGTTCTGTTTATGTAAAAAAAAAAAAATAGTCACCGTTTTCTGCAAATGACCCAGAGTGACGGCTTGGTTCTCGGGTTCTGATCGGGATCCGGTTTCGAGCTGTCACATAAAAAGAAGTTACATTGTTAGTAGGCCTGAGCAAGGTTCGATTCGGTTCGGTTCGAGAAATTTATTTGGTCAAAATCAAAGAACATAATAAATTTGTGGCTCAAGCATAAGCCTAAAAGAGATCCACATTGCAAGGGATGAGCCAGCACACACCCCACGACTCATCAATCTCCAGCTTATTGGCTTGACTCTTTTGTTGGCATGATAGACTGATAAAGAAATATTATAATTTTGTTACATTATTTTTGTCGCGTAACAAGCGTTTTAACTTTATGTTAAATAAAATTTTAGCCATTGAATTCTAACACTTCTGTTAAAAACAAAAACAGTTAGATTTTAAGTAATGTTAGTGTAGGAAAGAAGGAAAAGTGAAATAGCACCTCATCTCGAATGAAATTAAGTTAAAAATTATTTATTTAGTTTAAATTTTGGAATCAACTTAATAATGGCTATTTTTTTAACTACGTCATCATAATACATATTTAATAGTTTATTATGAATTTTTAAATTTATTTTGGGGGATCATTTGTTTTTAAATAGTTTTCAAAATTAAAATATAATTTTGTAAAAATAAATATTATTTAATTGACGATTCAACAAACAACCAAGCCGCCCGGTCTGCTTTCTCCCCCACTTCGTCAACAGTCACCACATCTCTCTGGCTGTCTGTCTCTGTATCTCTGTCTCTCTCTCTCTCTCTCTAGAGTCAAGCATGACCAGCTCCTCAACCGCCGGGCGGAAGGTTCGAATCGCAGCGACCTTTGTGAAAGTTATGGGAATATTGTGCAGTGATAGTAAGGCTGTTTGATTTGTTTGTTATTGATTTGGTTGCTTTAACTGGATTTCGATTTTTAGGCTCTCAGTAAAATTGCTAGCAATCGTCTCCAAAAGGAGCTTCTCGAATGGCAGGTTAATCCTCCATTCGGCTTCAAACACAAGGTCACTGATAATCTTCAAAGGTAACTTTTTATCCTAGTTATGATGTATCAGGAATCAGGGAGAAGGGATGATTTTCGACTCTTGTCATTTTCTCTTTTTTCAATTTTTTGTTTTCCTTGTAACAATCGGAAAGGATGTCTGATTTTTTTTTGTCATGTGAATTTCTCTCTTGGTTTCATTTGTTTCTATTAAAAGGTGGGTTATTGAGGTCAATGGAGCTCAAGGGACCCTCTATGCGAATGAGGTTTACCAACTCCAAGTCGATTTTCCTGAACATTATCCGATGGAAGCCCCTCAGGTCTGCATCAGATCATTAATATCTGGGATTGAGTTGTTATTTAGTTGTTCTCTTCTTTTATAGATATTGCTTGGCTTAATAAAGATAATTTATTTGTATGATTTTTCTTGGTGGATTCGCCAGGTTATATTTCTGCATCCTGCTCCGCTGCATCCTCATATTTATAGCAACGGACATATTTGTTTAGGTAATTACAAAAATTTAGACATTATTTAGTTTTTTAGTAATCTTCATTATGATTATATTTTTTTGTGTTGTCTGATATATAATTCTGTATGGAATGTGGAATCTGGAGCTTCTTGCATCTTAAATTAGCATGTTCTGTTCTTCTTTTTTAGTGATTGTCATTTTCACAATTATATTTGTAAGTTTACCTCTCTCCTTTTAAAAATATTTTCTTTTATTTGCATTGTGAATATTGTGCCATATTAATTTTCTCTGCTCTAGTTAGATTTGGCCATTCAACTTTCTTCCTGAAAATTTGTTAGAATAAAAAATAACCATGATGGTTGTTGAATTGTAAATTATAGATGACAAATCAAAACTTCCTTTTCCTAAATCGTGCTCACAAATCAAAACTCATCGTGTGCTAGAAACATATATGAAGAAAATCACTTTGAACTCTGAAAAGATTCTTGGACTAATGAAAACAGTTTTTGTTGTTGTTAAAGTACCATTCCTTTACAAAACAAAAAGATAAATGATGTCACATTAGAAACTATGTAAACACCAAAAAGGATATTTGATCTATTGGAATAGTTTTCTTGTTGCTAAGTATCATTCCATTAAAAAATTGAGGGATATTGTCATGCCCTTCATTTTCTGGAAATCAGTTGGAGGAAGATTGAAAACTTGTTTTCATATATTTTACATTTATTACCTACATATGAGTCCTCTATGCTTGTATTTCTTTCTCCTCTTATTCTTTCATTTTACAGTTGATTGGGCAAATTTTATTGCAGGAAAAATTATTTGTTTGGCATGGAGTCATTGAGATTATTTAATATAATACAATAGTAGTACAAATTGGAGATATCATGTATGGCCCATTGAAGTCCTCTCTACAAACGATGGTTGTTGTAATTGAATAGAGTATTAGTATGTCCAATACTTAAAATCTTGTCTTTTGATTTTTTTCACATCATTTATTTATGTGCGTGTTTTACAACTCCAGAAAAAGAAAAGAAACATAAAAAAGTCATGACACCCAGAACTATAATTGATTACTTGGAAAGACATTGACTTGATTTACTTTCTACCCAACAAACTACTGTCTAAAGCTTCCATCCAAGAGCCCTGGATCTTATCTTTTTGGATATTCTGGAACTTTAACTTGCAGTTTGTTTTTTGTTTCAATTTCTGATTGAATATGATTAGAGAATTCATGTGATCTTTGATACGTCTCTTATTTGTGTATCAGATATTTTGTACGAGTCATGGTCTCCTGCCATGACAGTGAGTTCTATTTGTATCAGCATTCTCTCCATGCTATCAAGTTCCACTGCCAAGGTTTGGTCTCTAATGCTTCTGATTCCCGTTATTTAAATATTTAAAATTATGCTGATAGCCAACTTCTTGTTATCATGAAAATCCTAGAAGATGGACGTACTTTGTATTAGCAGTGACAGACTTGGGAGGATGTCCGTGTAATGTTTTTACATACAAATATGTGTTAATCTGATATTTTCGTGGTTTGTTGCAGCAACGCCCTGAAGATAATGATCGATATGTAAAGAATTGTAGAAACGGGAGGTCTCCAAAGGAGACAAGGTGGTGGTTCCACGATGATAAAGTGTAAAATATTCCAAGTGTAAAGTAGATTGCTTTCCTTTACCAATGGAAATTGAGAAGAGAGGCAGAAAGGTACTCTGAAAATTCTGGGATTCAAATCCTACCTCAATTACTCTCATGTATATTACCAACGTCTTGGATTTAATACGGAAGAGAGGTTTATGATGTTTATTAAAAATGTCAAAGGAGACGAGCCATCTTTGGCAAGTGAAAAGCATTTTATAAACCTGACATCTACATCTCAAATCTGTGCATGTAATGTAATCTTATTTATGCTGTAGACATGGTTATAAGCCTTACAGTAGTTTTTAACCTTTGGACCGCAATTTTCTATCGTCTTTCTGGGTGTATGTTTATTTAGAGCGCAGAGCATTTGAGAGGGATTTAAACTGCTGTCATTATGATTTTCGAAACATAGACTTGCATTTAGCTGCTTCAAAGAATCCTACAAGAAGTAGAGTTGAAAGGTCGATGGCAAAAACGATACCAGTTAGTCGATTTACACTTGTTAATCCTTGTTTTGTTTGCTGATGAGACGTTTCTACTTCAATAACAAAATTGTTTTGCCATCGTGGGCGCAAAGTTAATTTCTTGCAAACTTTGTTGATTTTTTAATATTTGGAAAGAAGTTTCGTTTATGAAACAATAGTCCATTTTTTGTGCATTACATATAAAATATTTTTCTTATAAATTGCTATTTATTGGTGCAATGTCAAAGTTCATAGCTTTGAGTCTCTAACCTTACCTTACCCATCAAGGCAATAATTTACAAATGTCTCTCTCTCTCTTTCTCTATGTGTGATTAAAACTAAGGAGGGAGTGAAGCAGCATTAGAAACAGAAGCAATGGATATGGGTGGAAGGTAGCAGAGAAAGGTTATATCCTATTTCATGGCTTCCCTGAAATTTAGTATTCATGGCGCCACGTCACCAAATACCTTTCTGGGACAGCCATGGCTACCACGTCATCGCTCCTAATTGATGGCTCCACAAGACTTGGAGATTATTGATTATTTGGAGACTCCACGGATGCCTGAAGAAGAACTCCGAGTTTAGGCCAGGAAACCGGCTTCACAGGTCCGTTCAACCAATACCGTGCATGTTGTAGTCAAATTTGAAAGAGGTCGAAATTGTTTCATTTAACTTCCAAGGTCTAGTAGGAAACAGATTCTACTGTCAATCTCACAACTAGGATTTTAAGATACAACACTCCCCCTTCCTAACACAATATTATTAACTCAATGAAATTCATCCCTTAATAAAAATATTATCATACTATAACACATGTTGTGATCTTAACAGTGAATATTATTGTTCAAATTCGGTCTGATTTTAAACACGAATAGAACCAAACTGGCAACCCATGTTTCAAAAAAAGAAAAAAATTAAACTAGAATCAAACCAGATGACAGGATAGTCCAATTATGGTTCGGTTAAAATATAAAAATAAAAGATTATTTAATTAAAAGATATACTCGGTTAATAAAGGTATAGAAAATAGACCGAACACCACACAGGTTAGGCTCCAACAATTCAATCCGGTTCTTCCCACCCCACATTGTTCCAGTCAACCTAATAATTTCTATTCCTCGAAAGTTGTCGACAATTTCTCTTCTTCTCTCAAAATTACTAATGAGTTTAATTCTTTAAAAATAAATAAATAAATAAAATCAGGAGTTGGGAGCTTGTGGCGCCATGGCAGTTCCAGCAAAGTTACCGGTGGGTTACAAAGACGTAGGCTTTGAATATTTTGGGACAAATAAATACGTACAAGTAGAAGTCTTGTTCCAGACCTTGAAGTTGTAATTCTGGATGGCCACCACTTCATTCAACATGAAAGATCTCGACAGGTCTCTCAGCAAATCCTCTTTTTCTGCATAAACTTTGAGCTGATCAGTGGGCTTCAGGGCTTGTTTTTTTCTTTCCAAAAATGGATTGCAAAAGTTCATATATGTAACGAATAGAAAAAAACTTTCCTAGTTATTGAATCGATTGAAGGGTCACCTTATCGTCATTCGCGAAAGCATATCAATCTTTTCTTCTAGCCGACTTTAACAAGTTCAAGACGTTTTCATACACAACGAATGTAATTGAAGCAGCAGGAACATTTTTCAAAAGGTTTGGAGTGATACCCTTGTAAAATCCTCGGATGCCCTCAAACCTACAAGGAAATATGATTCTAATCATCAATGGCAGAGAAGACGTCAACAAATAAACTAATTTTCAGAGGACGGCCAACTGGCAATTTTGTGGAGATGGCTTATCCAGAAAATATTAATCTTGGTATTCACGAGGGGATACTGCCTAAGTTAATATAAAATTTGGCCAAATTAGAAGTCCTTGAGCCTGGTAAAATTGGTAAAATTCCTCAATAAGGCCAGAATTACCGGACAGTTTCCTTCATGACATGGAAGCTGTCCATGTATATTGGAATTCCATTATTGCCAGGTCTTTGCTGCAAAAGGTTAACCAAGTGATATAATCAAATCAGTAATAAGGAATAATGAAATTAAACAGTTACCAGTTTGACTAATTTTATAGTTCGCATCTAGAACAAGTATTTTCACAGTAACCTGATCTATTTTTTACTACACAAAATAAATTCAACAACATGACAAAATAATGGTCACAAAAAACTATTAATCATTAATATTACCTGCAAGCGAGCACGAATAACCTGGAAAAAAGTCAACCAACAGTATAAGAAAAAGGAATCACAGAAGTGAAATTTCGTCTTCACAAGTAGAACAACCTGGAATGGGTATGTCATGAGAATGGCCGCAATTTTGGAGGATGCTCCCAGAAAAGCATAGTCAACTGAATTCTGCACAAAAACAGAAAACAATAAATTTCAGTACCATTTTGGGCTGGACAACTTACCAAAACACTTCCAATCAATATAGATAACAGAATTTTCCCCATTTTCTCTAGACTTACTAATAAGCTCCCAGAACCTTCATTGGTGTCTCGATTATCTTTAGTCTTCAAGTCCACAATAAATTTTCTAAGTTCTTCATAAGCAGTGAACTGAATAGCTCCATGAGAAACCTGCTGAAACAGCAGTAATGCATCTGTGAAGCCAATGTGAAAATGAAGCCTACAAAGGCGTTTCTTGTCTGGTGAGATGTCTCACTTTTAGAGATCACCCCTGAATAAAATACACAATCAAGAAAATTTCATTTTTTACCCTGGCCTTTATCAGCTGCTAAGTTCATCTACCATTAGAAAAGCATGCTGAAAACTCTAGGAAAATAGGCATATTTCTCAAAATATAGTAGAAAGTACTTCTTGGTTCTTTCAAATAGTGAAGTATACGATGCATTTTCTTTTCCCATGAAGAAACTCTTTTCTGCCATTGACATTTTTTTTTTCTATTAATAAAAATTTGTTTCTTGGAAAAAAGAATATGATTTTTTAATGATATAAGGATAGCGAAATCTTCAAAATAGGTCAATTGTTTACTGAAAGCATGCAGATTATGGAGTGGGTGACTAGAGAAATCGTATGTGAGTATAATTTCACAGTATACAAGCTAGAAAAGAAATCTAATATCTAAATCAATATCACAAACAGGAAAAACCCAATAATAGAATTAACTCAACATCAAAATCATGACTACATAAGCTAAAGAATAATGTAGTATTTACATATCAAGACGCTAATAAGACAGGAAATTAAAAATAAATAGTATGAAATATTACTAGATTGAAATACTAATTATAGTCAGACACTAGATTAGATTTCTCATTCATTCATTTATAAACCCTGTTATTGGGTTCATTGCATGAATAATTACTGAGGTAGTATGAAATGTTACTAGATTGAAATACTAATTATAGTCAGACACTAGATTAGATTTCTCATTCATTCATTTATAAACCCTGTTATTGGGCTCATTGCATGAATAATTACTGAGGTATACACCATTAAAAAAAAATATAAGAGAGTGTACAATAAAATTGCATATCATATTAAAGGTAAATCTATCTTCTTCACTTATTGGAAAATAGAAAACGAGGGGTAATCTCTATGAATGTCTCTCCTCAGACAAACATATAAACTTAATGATAAAAGGGTACCAGAAAAAGACCAGGAATGATCCCTTTGTATAGTGCCGAAAAACCTTCCTCCCTCATGATAGTTCTAAAGGCATCTGCAATTTAATTTGATATAACCACAGTCAAAAGGTAAGAGGAAAAGAACATTAATCTATGGCAGCAATTTTGACTGAACTACTACTAAGGGAAGAATTTGAAAACAGAGTCAACTGACAACTTTACTTTGAGCTAGAAGAACTTAGAAAGTAAAACTGAAACCAAAACAAGTAGGAGTTGTTTGGAAAAAAGTGAATGACGTGGGGCTAGAACCATTCAGACAATGCTGAAGAAAGGGGTTTACAGCCATGAAGATCTGCAAGAAAACTACTAAAAATCTATAAGTTGCAGCTATTGGTTAGAAGACTAGGAAACTAATTTGACTTTATACTAATGACCCATTAAGAGGCATTCTAACAAATACGGACTATCGCGTCAAACCAATTTTCTATGAGGAAGTTACTTCCAGATCTGAATAATAATACAAATTAAGAAATATGGGAAAAATACTGAGGTTAGGTCTAGATCAAGCTTAAATTAGTGGGTATTAGTTATATTTGAAGTTGTCATGACACTGTTAAGTACAATGCAAAGTGCGTAACAGACCATAAAGCCCCGAATATGGTTGAATTTGATTGAGGGGATTCTGAAGCTGCAATCTTGTTTTTACTAGCCATACAGGATTTGTGCATAAACAAACCTGACAATGAAACAGAAGTGCAACACTGAACAATAATCTCATTATGCTATGAGCAGAAGAAAGTTACAAAGCATCATTTATCGCAATCGAATGACGCAAGGCATCCATGTTGTGGAAATAAATAATTACGAATTGTAGTGGAATAAAAGAAATTATGAAAACATATAAGGCAAAAACATACTGGCAGGGAAAATGCAGAAATTGGCTTTCAAATGGCAAACAGGTGATGGAATTTGTAAAAAAAAAAAAGGTAAAAATGTGCTGCTATTTCCTAGACCTCTATTAGAACTTAAGAAGTTTTTTGAACTCACCAATGCTCCTGCTTCTGCAGCAGAAGCAAGATGAAGAGCAGGACTTAGGTTTTTCTCCCCATTTTTAGAATATCTTTGTTTAGCTCTGCCATAGCTACAAAAAGTATAGATTGGTTATATAATGAAGGCATCTCAATTAAGATATTTATAGCTAAGTAAATGAAATGAATTAATTCTTCTAATACATAATATAAAATATTCTCTCCAGAAGGTACAAAATTTTAACCAAGAATAGTTGGCACCTGCAAGAAACTACTTTTTTAACCAATTTACGACTTTAGAGTGTTGAGTAGAAATACAGCTACTGCAGATCCAGCACAACTAGAAGTGACTTATTTTAGTAAACTGCCTCAAATTTTACTCTCCCCGATACACAATTGCAGCAAATAAAAAGAAGATGCAAATCCAATTCAAGAGAACAGTTACATTTCACTTACAAGAGGAAATATAAGCCCCATGAAACAGATGACCCAAGAACTGCTGGATAGAATCCTGCATATAGCCCTCTCAGGCCCTGCGAGCCATAGTATTTTCCATAAACGTAAATTGTTACAGCCAGTAATAAAATATGAAAAATGTGTACATGACACTAAAATGAAAAGTCGCCCTCGTTATATAATACTGCAATTCATTGGAAAAATATAACAATAGAACAGTGCCAATCTTCAGT
Organism: Begonia masoniana; assembly: GCA_022432975.1. Classification (NCBI taxonomy): domain Eukaryota; kingdom Viridiplantae; phylum Streptophyta; class Magnoliopsida; order Cucurbitales; family Begoniaceae; genus Begonia; species Begonia masoniana. Next base: position 38,240,554 of record CM039516.1, read on the forward strand.
CATAGGAAAGAAAATGATAGCAGATAATAGGCCAGAAAAGTAACAAAGATCGTAGGTGCAGAAGTGAAAAAAAGCAGCAAAAACTCAACCAGGACACACCTCCAAGCGAGCAATGGTGAAAATCGCATGAACCGTATTCTTGTAAGTCGGAAGAGTGGATACTCGGCCATCATTTACTGCAAATATCCCGTCAACTTTACAAAACACTTGAAAGCAAAATCGAAAGGAATTCACTGAATCTAGGCGTTTGTTTTCGTTCAAATAAATCGAAAAACCTTGAAACCTGGTGCGTACTACGTCAAGGGGATGCATAGCAGCGACGGTGGCGAATCCAGCAACGGCACCGCTTGTGGCGTTTTCCCATTGTAACACCCCTGATTGCGACTGTGACTTCGACATATTTCCTTAATATGGACTTTCACGACATATCCATGTCGTAATTGGAGTTCCGACGACTCCTCTAACGTGACAGTTATCTCTGCAATAGCAATCCGTAGAAGATGACCAGCGAAGTTCCGGGATCGCCAGACACGACGTACAGTTCACAAGAGAGAAACCGAGTGCTCGCAGAATACAATGGAATAGCGTAACTACGTCGTTTTGTTATGCATTCATCTATGGCACACTTTGGCCCCGTTTGGTTTGGACTCGGACTGAACCGAACAGAAAACCAAAAGCTTCAACATACAAAGTGAAAATGAACCGGATAATAGAAGGAACAAAACAAACCATAAGATAAGATAAGATTCATGGTTCTGTTAAAAAAAACATAATCTTCTTAAAGTACATAAGCTTATGGTCGGGTTAGGGCTAGATTTTGTCGAGTTTGGGCTGAATTATAGGTTACTACAGGTTTAGGATAGGTATGACTCTAGTTTTAGTTCAGTTTGGAAAAAAATTGACCAAAATATTGACTTCATAGTTCGGTTTGATTTTATCATTTTTTGCATTTCAAAACCAAGAATCAAACAATAGATGACATTTCTCCTTCCTTATAAACCAACTTCATTTACACAAGTACATGAACCTAACCAAAATTTACAGTTCAGTTCGATTATACCGGTTCCGTCCACCCCTACATTTATCATAAATATAAATAATCAAACACCTTGAAAGGAAAATGTCCAATTTTTTTTTTTTTTTTTTTTTTTAGGATTAAGTGCATAAAAAAGCTTCAAGTATGAGAAAAGTTCAGAAAAAATCTTAAACTTTCGAAAGTGCAAAAAAGAACTTGCCGGTTAATCGCTAACCTGCAGCGATTAACCGCATCCCAGTTAACCGCATAATGCGGAGAGTTATGCAGTTAACTGATGACCCCTCGCGTTATGCGGTTAACCGCCTCATTTTGTAACACCCGGGATTTTTAAAAGAATTTGGAGAGAAAATAAAAGGATAATAAAATAGGTTGTTTTAATTAATGGTTAGTTTTATTATTATTATTATTATTAAAAAAATAAAACATAAAACAACAGAATGGCCGAAGCCATTCTGCTGTTCGAGAGCCCGAAGGCCGAGAGCAGAGCAGGGGAGAGACGAGGGAGCACGACGATTTCCGGCGTTCTCCGGCCAGACGACGGCGACGAGCAAGGTCCGGCCCTTCTCCGCACACAAACCGAACGGTAAGCCCTAGTTTCTCCCTGTTCCGATTCTATTTAGGGCCGTGAGTGACGAGCCGGATTTGACTCCGATCACCGGCCAATTTTGGTCCCCTCCGTCGTGGGTTTGCTGACTCTTGGACCGGCTTTGGTCGCATGGCCGTGATGTGCCCGATTTGAGCGAAAAACAGTGAATCTCGATTTGGGGCATTTCGGTTTTGGTGTGTGTAGCTCGGGATTTTGGTTAGATTATTCAAATTGAAGATGTGGGTGGTCGATTGGTGAGGAATTGGGTGGAATTCTTGTAAGTCAGAAGAGTGGATACTCGGCCATCATTTACTGCAAATATCCCGTCAACTTTACAAAACACTTGAAAGCAAAATCGAAGGGATTTCACTGAATCTAGGCGTTTGTTTTCGTTCAAATAAATCGAAAAACCTTGAAACCTGGTGCGTACTACGTCAAGGGGATGCATAGCAGCGACAGTGGCGAATCCAGCAACGGCACCGCTTGTGGCGTTTTCCCATTGTAACACCCCTGATTCCGACTGTGACTTCGACATATTTCCTTAATATGGACTTTCACGACATATCCATGTCGTAATTGGAGTTCCGACGACTCCTCTAACGTGACAGTTATCTCTGCAATAGCAATCCGTAGAAGATGACCAGCGAAGTTCCGGGATCGCCAGACACGACGTACAGTTCACAAGAGAGAAACCGAGGGCTCGCAGAATACAATGGAATAGCGTAACTACGTCGTTTTGTTATGCATTCATCTATGGCACACTTTGGCCCCGTTTGGTTTGGACTCGGATTGAACCGAACAGAAAACCAAAAGTTTCAACATAGTCATAGTTAAGGGTGATATGTCACCCTATACTGTGGACTTTCTTCACTTAGAGATGTTAGTATTTTAGTTTCCTCTTTACTGTTATTTGGTTGAGATTTTATTGTGTGCAGGTACTTAGCATTTTGGAGGCGCCATTTTCAGGCGTTACTTTGCCGAAATTTTCGGGGAAGACGCCGTGGTGCTTTGTGGTTAGAATTAAGGGAAATTACCGAGTTTAGACTTATTTTAACTTATGTTTTAATGTGAGATTGGTTAGCAAAGTAGCGCACCGAGCTAGGGTGGGTTCGGGGGCGTTACACATTTGAGACGGTTAACCGTATTTAGAACAACGCGGGGGGTGCAGACCCTCACACGATCCTCGCGTAATGTGGTTACTCGTCTGTTTTGAGGCGATCGACCGCCTATTACGTGAAGTGTCTGAAATATTCATGTCATTGAGTATATTGTGGGTGAATATTTTCAGAACCGTAATATGAATATGGTCGACCGTTGTAACGCCTATATAAGCACACCCGCTCCTCCTTTTGTTTCTCACCTCCACCCCTCCCCTCTCAAACTCTCCTATTACCTTGAGTGATTTGTTTCGAGATTTCTTTCGAGAGTATACTCTGAATAGGTGGTGTACTCAAATAAAAGGTATTATCCATGAATATTGATGTGTATTCTATTAAATATTATTTTGCTACTATTTACTATTACAGTTATTTCTGAATTATTTATTAATATTTTTAAATTTTTTTAAAGATATTTGTTTATATTAATTATTGATATGTGTATTTCACCCTTAATTATTTTGTTACTATTTATTAATTTATTATTTCTGAATTATTATTTATTCTTCATTTTCCTTTGAAGACGATAGATGCAAGAAGATTTATCAATTTAAATGAGCCAACAAATTTTGATGTCGATATGGATTGGTATTCGCGTACCAATAATGAAGAAATAGAGGCGTATTCGACATCTGTAACTCTAAACAAGGAGCTGCGAACACCGGTCGGATCAGACGTTGATGAGGTGGAAAGCTTACCGGTATGTGATTTTCCACATGGTTCACCCTATCATGAGTAGATAATAGAAAAATTTTCGTGATTTTCTAAAATTTTTATGATTTATTATAATATTTTTATAAATTTTTATAAACATATGTTAAAAAAATTACGAAAATTTCCAAATTATCTTTTGATTAAGTAGTGAACATGTAGTAAAAATTTTAAGTGAATCCAATATCGTTTGGTAATTTTTTAAATGAGAGTTTAACGAAATTGTTGATAGAATGTCAAAACTGATAACATAATCAAAGTACAGTATTTGTTTTGCTAGTTTTTTTAGTACAAGGGGTTAACTGAAATAAAGTGCATAGTACATAGTTAAAATCGATAATTACCCATTAAATAAATACATTGCGTAGTTTAATTAATTAATTCATTGAACAAGTGATTTAATTTTAATTGCACGCATTAAGCTTTTACATCCCGAAGATATTTTAAATTGTAATTTTTTTTAAATAAAATTTTTTATTTTACTTATCTATTAAATGTTATTCAAATTAGAATTATTTATTTGTTCCAGTTTATTTAAATAATAAAAATTTGAAAAAATGAACAGAATTTCGTTTATTTTTATAAGTCCTTCGTAGCTATCTTCAAACAGTTTCTGCTAATTCAAATAACAAATATAGACCCAACAACCAGAATCCAATACGTATAATAAACATCAAAACATAAAATGAAAAGTAAAGTACATCTAAATATAAAGGGTTAAGACGTTAATTACTTTAATTCAATTAAATATACAACATAAGGAATACATTAAAAGAAATAACCAACAAAAACTAAACTACGATAAGGGTGGAGGTGGGGCATCGTCGCCCTTGCCGACTGTACCTGCACGCCAACGCTCGAAGGCGTCTTCAAGCCGTATTTGAGACAATCTCATCAAATCTTGTCTCTCCTGCATGATGTCCATCTCTGATTTCACATGTCATGCATCCTGTCAAACCTCTACCTTATCTCGACAAGATAGTTATTTATCTTGTCAAACCTTTGCTCCTACCTAGTAGCCTCGTGGTGGTACAATGACGGTGGGTTGACGGTGGCGTCCTCAGTGGCAGTGGCATCGGCGTTATCAGAACATCCCGAGATGTAAAGGCTCCATGATCTCCCTTTAGCATCCAAGACCCGTTGACTTCGACCAGGCCCATCTGAGTAAGATGAATCCTGTCAAATATATCGCCAGATTTGTGTGATCTGATATGCTCCCTCTGGGCACATGAAGCTGAGATCGCTCTACGATCTTCCAAATCAATGAACCGAACGGCAGACTCTTGTTTTTTGTTCGTCCGACCTCGTATATGTGATTTACAATCATGAATCCTAGGTCGAACGTCACGCCGCTGTATAACTTCTGCATAATATAGAGATCCATCCAGCTGACAAGATCTCTGTGTCCATCCCTTGGCAACAAGGTGTGGCTGATCAGGTTGTGAACCACCCGAGCCTTGACGTTCAAGGACTTCGATCTTGGCTTCACGAAGCCTGCAATATTTGAATTGCAATAGATTTGCTTTATGAACTCCATTTCCTCTGTTGTCCGGGCAAAATTATACTCTCGGGAAGAGTGATAATATTTCTCCGCGTCTTCTTCGTCAAATTCAATTAATTCGTTGATAACGCTTGCAGAGACGATAATATCTGTACCGAATAAGTACGACTCCATGCACCTTGCCCTCCCTATACTAACCAAGTTCGCATAAAATAGTCGAACTATTCCATCACAGCTATCTCCTTGCATGTCATACACCCCCTGCAAGGAGATGTTGTCAAACATCTCCTTGATCTCCAATGACTCTCCACCGTTAAAGTTGACAATCTTTCCATAGATAATCGAGCGGTTTGATATATCCCGCTTAAATTGCTCCTTACACGCCCGATTTTGAAATTCCATCGGCGACAGCTGCGACTCCTCCCGGTTTGTCGTTCGGAGAATCTTTCGACCAACAAAAGTTCAAGGGGGCATTTTCAGATCGGTTTTGCTGATTTTCAGGAAGTTTCAGATTTTCTTAGGTTTAGAGTCTCGGATTTGTGGGATTTTCTCAAATGCAACCTCGAATTTTTGCAAAATCTCTGCCAAAATGGGTCGGCTGTGACGATTTCTGCTTGGTTTTTAAGATTTTGGGGTCAGTTTTGACCATTTGGATATGTTTTCTAGCGATTTGGGGGCTCAGATTAATCGCAGATTGTAGAGAAGATTTGAGCGATCGGCTTTGGAAGATTATGGTTGCAAACGAAAGAAACCAACAATTTCAGCGGCGAGGGAGGGGATTTCTACGAGAGAAGTAGTGCTGCGCAGACGATTTTACTCGACAGAAGCTGTCTGAGGGTTTAAAATTACGAAGGCGGTTAACCATGTGAGGGTCTGCACCCCCAATGTTGTTATAAACGCGATTAACCGCATAACACGGGGGGTCATCGGTTAACCGCATAACCCCCCACATTATGCGGTTAACCGTGTAAGGGATGCGGTTAACCGCTGCACCCAGCGTGGGAGGGTCAGCGGTTAACCGCCAAGCTCTTTTTTGCACTTTCGATTCCGAACTTTTCTCATACTTGAAGTTTTTTTATACACTTAATCTTTTTTTTTTACTAGAAAGCATAAAAAAAAATCACTAGGTTTTAAATGACAGTACCTTATTCGTTAGCAAAATCTTTAGGAAAAAAAATCCAAAAATGATGTTTAGAAGAGAAGAAAAACACCGACTTAATTATTTTAAAACAATGCTAGATATACACTCTAGTCTTATTAGAGGTGTTCATGGTCCGGTCCGGTCTGATTTTAAGAAAAATTAAAGTCGGATCAATAAATTTTGATTTTTAATTTTTAAAACCGGTACCATTAAAATTTTTTTTTGAACTGGATCCGGTTCTAGTTTTTCCATTATTAATTATTTTTTTAATAAAAAAATCCAAACAATGATTTTCCTTTCTGTTTGCAAACCATATTTTTTAAATGCAGAGCAATACAAAATGCAACAATGCTCTGCTGTATTTGCAGAATACAAAATGATGCTAAAAATACAGAATACAGAAACCGAATACAGAATGAGAGCAGAATACGATGCTCTGCTGTATTTGCAGAATACAGAATGAGCAATACAAAATGATGCTAAAAATACAGAATACAGAAACCGAAAGAGACAAAGAGCAGAAAACTTACCTTCGGCGATTCGTCCTTCACCGGCCGATTCGTCCTTCACCGGCCGATTCGTCGAACGTGTATAAATGTACTCAGTCGGGTATAGATGTACCCTGTCAATTGTCGAGGACTTGAGGCGAGGCGCTCCAACGATGAGTCTATTGTTGAGGCGAGGCGCTCCAGTCCAGTGGCGAGGCGACTGTGTGCGTCTGCGAGTCTTCGACTTTCGAGAGAGAAGAGAACTGAGAAGTGAAGTGAGAACTGAATAGAGTTACTGGGTTGGGTTAGTACTTTAGGGTTAGTGGTCCGGTTCGGTTTAATGATTTTGTCTCATAAACCTGAAAAATCGAACCGAGAACTTCGGCTCTGATAAAGAAAAACCAAAATTTGTTTATTTTATGTGCAAAACCAACCAGAACCGAACCAAATATGTCGGTTCTGGTAGGTTCTCTGGCAGGGTCGGTTTTGCTCACCCCTAAGTCTTATATTTTGACACATCATTTATTCATTAACGTAAACGACGTGGAATTAAAGAATAAAGGTACAATTATTTGTGATATCATAAGTAGAGATGGACATGGTTGGGTTCGATTTTGAGACCAAACCAAACAAACTGTGAGTATTTCTGGGGTTCAGAATTAGAATCCGAGTCGTGGACAACCAAAACTGAACCATGAGTCAAAATTTCATTATGGTTCAATCCCAAAATAAAAATAAAAATAAAAATAAAAATTAATATTATTAAAACACCTATATGTTTTGTGAAGTTTTGATTGAATTTGACTTGAATCATGAGCTATTTTTCAAGTTTGAGTCAGATTTGATCTTGATATCGATGGAGTTTTCTAAACCATAGTTTGCTTTTTACTGTTTTTGACACTCAAAACTGTGAAGTAAATCGTGGTCCGGTTTAAACCACAATTTGAATTTTACTGTTTTTAACACTCAAAACTGAGACAAACCGTGGACCCGTTCATCTATCTACATTCAAAACCAGTTACAAGACCACGATCCATCTACATTCAAGACCAGTTACAGTTCATATAGCGGTGAAAACTGAACTAAACAAGGAGTTCCAATTCGAACTAAGGATTCAGTCCAGTACCGCCCACGCCCAACTTATTTGGCAATTTGTGAGCATTGACATCTTCGGTTTCAATTTTACTATAGAAAATACAACAATTATAAATGTAACAAAAAATAAGCATCACTAATGTCAATGTCAGAAAATCTTACTAACTTAGAAAATCTTCGCTACCCAAGGCAATGAGTCAAGGAGGGTCCGAGCATTAGACTGAATTCTTTCTCCTAGCAACCATTTCAGATCAAACGACTGAGCGGCGTTATTGAAACAAAACCCTGCCTGAGCAATGTTATTGCAGTAAAACAGTCTAATTTTTTGTCTAAAAGCTATGCATAAGCTCATCTAAAAAATAAGGAAAGTACAAATGCCTTCATCAAAAGATCAATTCTACATCTGGTGTAAAATGGGTATGAATTTGAAAAACAGACAGATAATCCATTTATGCAGAGACATTAAAATTCAACTTGCCCTGTTTGCCAGTTGCAAGTCGGCCAAATGTTCATGTGCAAGATGCCTGTCGAGAAGCCTCGCCTTTGCTGCTGCAATCTTGCTTGTAAAGGTCTACATTGGAAAAATGGAAAGGAATGTAAGGTATGATATTGCAAGAATTACAATTGTATCAAAATTTATGTCTTGATCGCAACACTGCAACATCAAACGAAAACAATTTATCATGATGTTGGAAACCTACAGCTGCCTTCACTTGGTGGAACTCCTAACTAGATGTAAAAAAATTGCTTACTCATAAAAAGAGGGTTTGGCCAACCACACAACCAAAAAAAAAACACCGCACTAGGAGGAGATTTAGGGTTCCAAACATGTTTTGAGAAAGAAGTATGTGAGCAGCTACCTCCATGTAAATCCTCATGAAAAGATTTCAGCAAAGATCCTATCGTTGTTTGAAGCATACAATATATCATTTTCGTGTCTAAGCCAAGGTACCTTAAAAAAAGTAGAACGCCATAGTTGGAGGAGACCTACGCTTCCAAACCCCTTTTCAAGAAGAATGTGAGTTTCCTCTTCGTTAAGACATTTTAACCAGTTTCCCTTGGTTAAAATTGATGAGCCACCACTTACCTTTGACCCCAAATTTAGCTGCAATTTACTTCCCTTCATAACTTCTCATGGTCTATCGCAAAAGTCCAAAAGATCATTTACCCAAAGAGTTCTACATTAAGACATCTCAAATCTTTTACTGGTCAGAAGTGACTATGGATTGTACAATTTCAAATTAGTTTTTTGTCCACCAAACTTCACCATTTGCAACAGTTCAGCTCTAAAAGCAAAACATGGCTCAAAACAAGTTTTGGCTTCAAGATTACTAAACTACAGATAACAACTTGAACCAATCTATTAAGAAAATATGATCATCTGCATCCTGTAGATCTCTTTAAACTTTCAGTCTGCATTGACATAATCTTGATACGAGTACATTCCAGACTATTGAGGTATTGCATGTTATATGCATATCAAAACGCATGAACAAAAAGCTAAAAGCCTAAAATAGCCAATTAAAGAAGAGAAATAAGAATCCAATACCTCACTCCATGACAACATTGGCTCCAACTGCATTCATTTTCGCGATAATACTCTCAGCCTCCTCCTTCGTTACTCCTTTCTTTAAAAGAGTTGGCGCCTTCTCCACCAAATCCTTCGCCTCCTTCAAGCCCAAGTCTGTAAACGACCGCACTTCTTTGATAACCTTGATCTTCGCCGCAGCATCAAATGCCTCAAGCTTTACATCGAAAGCAGTTTTCTCCGCCTTCTTTTCTTCGCCACCCTTGGCACCAGGGCCGCCCTTGGCTGAACCCTTGAATCCCCCGAAGCCCATCCCAGGCATCATCACCGCCATCACTGGCATTTCCGTTATCCCCAGTTTCTCCCGCAGGACCTCCGAGAGGTCCGCGACCTCGAGCAAAGTAAGTCCGGAGATTTCATCAACGATAGCCGAAACTTTCTCCGATGGAATTGGTTTCGGTTCCGGGGAAGCAGATGTATAATTACGAATAATATTATACGGTAAAGTAGATGCAGAGCTAGAATGGGAAAAGGCTAGGAGAATGGAATTGTGCGTAGCTCGAGAGCTGCAGCTATAGTGCCGGCAAAATTTTCTGTGAAGACGAGAGAAATGTGAGGGAGTGATTCGAAAATAGCCCATTTCTTCGGAGAGGCTAAGCCAAGAAAAACTTCATAGGAGCATAACCGTAGCTCGATCAGCACTCATTCATGGCGATGGATGGATCATAAACCCTACAACAGTGATCAACAGAGTCTACCCTTTCCGGTGCTCGTTTTATGCTCTAAATACTCTCGAAATTTGTACGATAAATGGGCTAGGCCCATTTTAATCGGGCTTTGGACCCAAGCACATTTCCCCTTATTTATTTATTAAATTATAATTATAATAATATTATGTTTATTCTCTTGTTCTATTCTTAAAGTATATTTGTCGACGTGTAACTAATAAAATAAATAATTAATAATTAATTTATTACATTAATTACACCATAATTAAACCAATCATTGTTTGACCTGTGTAACGCTCCCGAACCCACCCCGTCTCGGTGCGCTACTTGGTTCATACTTACTACGTTTAAAACGAAGTTTAAAATAAATTTTGATAAAATTTTGACTCGATTTTCAAGTTTTTGGAACTCTCGAAAATGGTTGAAAAACGTGCGTAAAATACTGTCAAATGTGTCGGAAAAAGTCGGGTTAAAACATATTGGAAATAAGAAAAAAAAATTTTAAACTTCGTTTTAAACGTGGTAAGTGTGAACCAAGTAGCGCACTGAGCCGGGATGGGTTCGGGGACGTTACAACCTGTCAAAAAATATATTTAAAAAGTAAAATAAAAGAATAAACGTAACATTACTCGTATAATTATTTCCTTTAAGACAACTTATTAATGTTAAAATTTTTGAATATTTTTTAAAACAATTGTCATCTTTATGCAACGCGCTTATTTGGGACTCACATATCTCATTATTCAATTGGTATGATTTCACAGCTAATTTCTATCTTAAGATGATATCTACTTTTATACGTTAATTTAATTTTCAATTATTTCTGTATCAATTGATGCTTTTAAACTCCAAAACTAACCTCAACACATAAAAATTGTTTTGCAAACTTCTATATTTATTATCGACTTTATCTTTGTATATCTTTGTGTACTTGTCCAATTGTCTTTAGTTAAAAGTTTGTCTATTTGATACGTTACAATATTGTAATAATCTCTCTACAATATCTCAAGTTATCTTTATCTAAACCTAAGCTATTAAAAACACACTTTGTAATGGCTTATACCCTAGTATTTAATTCTTGTGATTGTTTCTTATTTCCTCTAATCACATTTTCATTCATCTTGATGTGATTAACATGCATTTTAATACCGAGCCGTTACAACTTCTCATTTTATGGAAGGTTCAAAAGAAGGTTAGTTGTCAACGCTCGTACCCTGATTACTAGATTTTAAGGATAGGAATATACAATTAACCGTATTAACTAGAAAAATTAACTGAAAATCACCGAGGATTGACCATTCATGGACTGTAACGCCCCGAGTTATCTGAACCCGGTTCGTTACCACTAACGCAAACATCACCAAGAACTCTCGGAGCAATTTACAATTTCACTCGAGGATCAAGATTTGATGCTTATTAAAACCTAAAAATGTTTAAAACTTGCAGCGGAAAATCATTTAGACAAGATGTGAATTAATAAAAACTGTAAAATAATGTTTGAAAGAATCAGTTGAAGTGTCAAGGAATAATTAGTTGAAGGAAGTAAAAGTTTAAATCGTTAAATACCGATGGGGTGACAGAGGTCAAACGCCCCTGCCGACGACTAGTCAACGGAATAGGCCATATATAAATAACATGCTTCTGCCGATGACGTCACGACTCAAACACAGCTGCCGACGACTAGTCAACGGAATAGGCCATATATAAATAACAGGCTTCTGCCGATGACGTCACGACTCAAACACAGCTGCCGACGACTAGTCAACGGAATAGGCCATATATAAATAACAGGCTTCTGCCGATGACGTCACGACTCAAACACAGCTGCCGACGACTAGTCAACGGAATAGGCCATATATAAATAACAGGCTTCTGCCGATGACGTCAGCAGGATAACTTAATTATCCAGCTTCTCCTGCCGGTGACGTCAGCCAGATAAACCCATTATCTAACTTCTGCCGATTGCTAAACGGCTAAGCAGAATGTCCTACTTATGCCGATGACGTCAGCAGGATAACTTAATTATCCAGCTTCTGCCGATACGTGCTTATCACGTGACTTTTAAAACGTATGCCGATAGAAGGCAAGTTTACTGCTTATCAACTACCGGTAGGACAACAAAACAACTACTCTTCTCCTGCCGATAGACTTTACCAAACAACATCAAATAGACGTATTACTCAACTTCATATCGATGGACTGAACAATTTGACAGTAAACTTGACTAACAATTGGACTCAACATTTTACCAAAACTCATTCTAAAACACCTCAATTCATTGTATTACTCAAATTCCGTAAAATCAGCATTCTAGAAATTCAACAGGACACTAACATCAAAAATTCTAAAATGTATTCAAAAGGTTGCAATCTCTACTGTTATAAAAATTCAACATACTCAGACTAAATCATTGTCAATTAATTTCTCATATCTGCAGACATCAGTTAATCCGCCTCAACAGTTTGCCGAATCAGAACATGAGAGTACTCCTCCAACCACATCTATTCATTTGCACGATCAAGGAAATCACCTGCTATATTCTCAACACCTACATCACAAAACTCATCTATTAGCCTAATGCTAAGTAAGCAGAGCAAGAAATGATGGAAGTACAGAGATATGCAAATCCTAAATATGCAATTTCTACATTCCTCTTCCTCAGTTATGTTATATTGCATTCATTCAACCGGTCTGATGATCCCTGATACAATGGGAGGTGGATCAGCTTTCCCAGGGTATGAATCCACATATATGTCACTTAAGGGGTGGATTAGTTCCCTTAACAGATGATTGATCCCTGATACAATGGGAGGTGGATCGGTTTTACAGATGATTGATCCCTGATACAATGGGAGGTGGATCGGTTTTTCCCAAGGTATGAATCCACATATATGTCACTTAAGGGGTGGATTAGTTCCCTTAACAGATGATTGATCCCTGATACAATGGGAGGTGGATCGGTTTTTCCCAAGGTATGAATCCACATATATGTCACTTAAGGGGTGGATTAGTTCCCTTAACAGATGATTGATCCCTGATACAATGGGAGGTGGATCGGTTTTTCCCAAGGTATGAATCCACATATATGTCACTTAAGGGGTGGATTAGTTCCCTTAACAGATGATTGATCCCTGATACAATGGGAGGTGGATCGGTTTTTCCCAAGGTATGAATCCACATATATGTCACTTAAGGGGTGGATTAGTTCCCTTAACAGATGATTGATCCCTGATACAATGGGAGGTGGATCGGTTTTTCCCAAGGTATGAATCCACATATATGTCACTTAAGGGGTGGATTAGTTCCCTTAACAGATGATTGATCCAATCCAGTTATGTTCGATTAAGGGGCGGATTAATTCCCTTAAAAATGTATTGTCCCAATCTGTTCACAACTCACCATGCTACTTCATGTAAATTCATTTTCGTTTTTTCTTCCAAATATGATGCTGCATGGCAATTGAAATGAAACATACTTTCATGCATACAAGAAAATCTAGTGTTTTGTGATGTAGGCCCGAAGGCAAATACAAACTCTACTTACCTGGCCCTCCTGGAATTACTTGGTTGCTAGCTACTTCGGTTTAGCTCAAACCTAAAATCGTAGGCAGTATGTTAGTTATACTTCATTCTAAACAATCCAGGAGTTTAAGGAAATAAATTATGGAGTTCGGATCTTCGTGCATTCCCATTTCACAGAAACCCGAATCTATACCAAATCATAGCGTTTTCCTCGAAACTTCATACATTGTATTCCCTCAGCTTTCTAACTACTAAAATCACAAGAAGACGAGGAGAGTTCACCTAGGTTGAAGGAGAATCGAACAGGGGAATCGCCTGGAGAATCCTGCTGCTCGAGCTGAAAAACCGAGAGGAAATGAGGGAAAGGGTGGCGGCTACCGTGAAATAACTCAAAACCTCTTTCCTTAAATACGTTATCCACTTTTTAAATTTCCAATTACTCATATGCCCTTGTCTAGTCATCCACCAACCCTACATTTAATATTGCCATATAAAATGCACCATTAGCTACAAGAGATAGAGAATTGGTCTATATAAAAACCGGGTATTACAATCTACCCTCCTTAAAAGAATTTTGTCCTCAAAATTCAGTACCTGAACAATTCGGGATATTGATCCATCATGTCTTGTTGGCGTTCCCAAGTTGTCTCTTCAAGGTTTTGATTGTGCCACAAGACTTTAACTAGTGGGATTTCTTTGTTCCGCAATACTTTTACAGCAAAGTCTAGGATCTTTGCTGGTTTCTCTTCATAAGAAAGGGTTGGTTGAACTTCAATACTCTGCTGTTCCACAATCTGAGACGGATCCCGCACACACTTCTTCAACATGGAAACATGAAACACATTATGGACTCCATCCATAGAGACTGGCAGCTGTAACTGATAGGCTGTTTTCCCAAACTTCTTCGAGATTATGAATGGTCCAATAAATCTAGGATTCAACTTCCCTCTCTTTCCGAATCTTACAACTCCCTTGAAAGGTGACACCTTAAGGAAAACTTCATCTCCAACTTCAAACTCCAATTCTCTGCGTCTCTTATCGGCATAACACTTCTGTCGGCTTTGAGCTGTCAAGATTCTTTGTCGGATAAGAGCAACTTTCTCCACAGTTCGTTGCACAATATCAGGACCAAGCAACTGCGCTTCACCAACTTCATTCCAGTACAAAGGTGATCTGCATTTTCGTCCATACAGTGCTTCATACGGTGCCATTCTTATTGTTGCCTGAAAACTGTTATTGTAAGAAAATTCTACTAAAGCTAGGTACTTACTCCAGGAACCTTGGAAATCTAAAACACAAGCACGAAGCATATCTTCTAAAATCTGAATAGTCCTTTCGGATTGTCCATCTGTTTGAGGGTGGAAAGCTGTACTGAAACTAAGCTGAGTCCCCATTGCCTTATGCAAACTCTTCCAAAACTTAGATGTGAATCTAGCATCTCGGTCTGAGACTATAATACTTGGAACTCCATGCAATCTGACAATTTCGTGCACATACAACTCAGCAAGTTGATCCATTGAGTATGTCATCTTCATAGGCAGGAAGTGGGCGGATTTGGTCAAACGATCAACTATTACCCAAATTGCATCGTGTCCTTTTGCTGTTCTAGGCAATCCTGTAACAAAATCCATTGTCACTTGTTCCCACTTCCATTCCGGAACTGGTAGGGGTTGCAATGTTCCTGCAGGCCTCTGATGTTCGGCTTTAACCTGTTGACAACATAAACATGATCCTACATATTCTGCCACACTTCTTTTCATTCCAGGCCACCAAAAATGCTGCTTGAGATCTCTGTACATCTTAGTACTTCCAGGATGAATAGAGAGTCTAGAAGAATGAGCCTCGGATAGAATTTCCTTTCGAAGCTCGACATTAGCTGGAACAAACCATCTGTTTCTAAACTTAAGGATTCCATCGGAAGAATAGTTGAAATCTGATTTGTCCGTGGAGTCTATGCTTGACTTGAACTTGTTACAGTCATCATCGTTCGACTGAGCTTCCTTTATCTTCTCAAGAATAGTAGGTCTTAAGGTTATGGCCGAAAGTATAGCTGATACGCTAGATACTGCTTCTAGATTAAACCTTCGAAATTCAGATTCTAAGGCTAACGGCATACTGAAACTCATAGTCGGGGCTGATGTTGCTACCCTGCTCAAGGCATCTGCCACAACATTTGCTTTTCCGGGATGGTACTTGATCTCAAAGTCATAATCTTTTACAAATTCTAACCATCTACGTTGCCTCATATTTAATTCTTTTTGAGTGAAAATATATTTCAGACTTTTATGGTCTGAGAATATTTCACAAGATTGTCCATACAGATAATGTCTCCAAATCTTAAGTGCAAACACCACTGCAGCTAATTCTAAGTCATGCGTGGGGTAATTCTTCTCATGCGTTTTCAACTGCCTGGAAGCGTAAGCTATAACTTTCCCGTCCTGCATCAAGACACAGCCCAGTCCAATCTTGGATGCATCACAGTAAATACTATACTTACCACCTTCAACTGGAAGGGTTAAAATAGGAGCATTGGTCAGTTTCTGTTTCAAAGTTTGGAAACTAAGTTCACATTCATCGGTCCATGTGTACTTTACATTCTTCCTAGTCAACTTAGTGAGAGGTGTAGCAATCTTTGAAAATCCTTCAATGAACTTTCTATAGTATCCTGCTAGTCCAAGAAAACTTCTGATATCGGTGGCATTCTTCGGTTGGGGCCATTCCCTAACTGCTTGAACCTTAGCTGGATCAACAGATAATCCATTTCCAGAAATGACATGTCCTAAAAAGTGAACTTGGTCCAACCAAAATTCACACTTAGAAAACTTGGCGTATAATTGGTGCTGTTTCAGTAATCCTAACACTAAGTTTAAGTGTTCTGCATGCTCCTCCTTGGTTTTGGAATAGATTAGAATGTCATCTATAAATACAATGACAAACTTGTCCAAATACTCATGAAACACTCTGTTCATAAGATCCATAAAGGCTGCTGGTGCGTTTGTCAAACCAAAAGACATGACCAGAAACTCATAATGTCCATACCTAGTACGAAAGGCAGTCTTCGGGATATCTTCAGTTTTAACCTTAAGCTGGTAATAACCGGATCTAAGGTCAATTTTTGAGAAAACTCTCGCACCTCTAAGCTGGTCAAATAAGTCATCAATTCTCGGCAAAGGGTATTTGTTCTTGACTGTAAGCTTATTCAATTCTCTGTAATCAATGCACATGCGCATTGATCCATCCTTCTTCTTGACAAAAAGGACAGGTGCACCCCATGGTGAAAAGCTAGGGCGTATGAATCCCTTCTCCAACAAGTCCTCCAACTGTTTCTTTAACTCTTTAAGTTCTGTTGGTGCTAGTCTATATGGATTTTTAGACACAGGCTCGGCTCCGGGGTATACATCTACAACAAATTCAATTTCTCTATCTGGCGGTAAGCCAGGAAGGTCATCTAGGAATACCTCAGGAAAATCTTGGACGGCTAAAACATCTCGAGGACTCGATTTTCCTATATGCTGTGTGTCTAAAACACTAGCTAAGAAGCACGAATACTCCCTACACAGGGAAGGTCTAGTGGCAATAGAAGTCATCACAGACATTTCCTTACTCTTCTTCGAAGCTTGAAAGGTATGTTTCAACTTACCAGGGGGTTGAAAACGAACTACTCCGGTTCTACAATCAATTGTGGCGTGGTGTTTAAACAACCAGTCCATACCTAGGATTACATCAAATCCTATTATATCCATAATTATAAGATCAGCAGGTAGACTTACATTCCCTACTAACACATTGCTATCTAGCATCACTTGGTCAGAGTGCATGTTTTCCCCAGAGGGTAAGGCAACATTAAACACATGCATGGAAGGGGTAAACTGTACATCTAATTTATTGGCAAAAGTAGATGCTATAAATGAGTGCGTTGCACCAGAGTCTAATAAAGTGAAAGCAGGTACTGAATTGATCAATATAGTACCTGACACTACAGCAGGCTGTTCCTCTTCTCCTGACTCTACCATTGAGAATATCCTCGGTTTAACCATAGCAGGGCCACTCTTAGGGATTGGACAGTCTCTAACCATGTGTCCTGTCTTGTTACAGTTGAAGCATCGAAGGACTCTGGGCTTGGTGCAGTCCTTGAACGAATGCCCGACCTCCTCACAATTGAAACACCTTCTAGAAGTCCACCTACACTCCCCCGGGTGATTCTTCAAACACGTTGGACATTGGGGAAAATTCTTGACCTTCTGTATTTTTCTTCCTGCTTCCTTGCTATTTTGGCCTTCACTTGGCCTCTTCATTCCCTTCTGCTGGTGTGGCTGGTTAAACCTTTGCGGGGTCTCCTTTGGTCCAGCACACTTCCTTTCAGCCTCTTCCACTTCCAGAGCAGTGGACACTACTTCACTTAATGTCAAACCCTTTATACCGCAGAATTTTACTCCTCGGTAAATTTCTGGCTTCAATCCATGCACAAACTTAAACACCTTATCTTCATCCCTGGGGGCAAAATGTCCAGCAAATCTGGACAGAGACTCAAACTGCTTACTGTACTCGGCCACAGACCCTGTCTGCTTCAAGTTGAGGAACTCCAATTTTTTTGCGGTTTGGACAGTACTGTTAAAATATTTCTCATAGAAAGCATCCTTGAATTGTGACCAAGGCATGGTCAGAACATCTGTGGTGGTCTCTATTGTCTCCCACCAGAGTTGAGCTTCACCAGCAAGATGGAAGGTTGCCAACGTGACCTTGTCTTCTTCTCCTATGCTGGCACACCTAAACATACTTTCAATCTTTCTAAGCCATCCTTCAGCTATGACTGGATCCGTTGACTGTCCATCAAATGTGGGTGGTCTAAGTCTCCTAAACCTATCTCCAGAATGCTCACCACCAGGACCCGAGTTGGCACTTCCTTGTGCTTCTCGATTCAACAGCACCCCTAATTGATCGGATTGTTGACGCACTATGTCAGTCTGTTGGCGCATCAACTCAGTCAGTTGTCTGATCACACTAAAGTCCTCCTCACGTCTTGGACTTGGTACCTCTCTTGGTATCCTCGGTCTTCCTGGTCGTCTAGCCATATGCTAAATTCCTGGACAGGGTTAAGTATGCTCGTAAATATCTAATAACTAAGGTCAAGGTAAACACTTACAGTTGTTGGAGCACTTCCATGCAATGATTGGCACTGATGAGTAATCTTTTGAACGGTTTAACTGAATGTCTCTGATACCAACCTGTAACGCCCCGAGTTATCTGAACCCGGTTCGTTACCACTAACGCAAACATCACCAAGAACTCTCGGAGCAATTTACAATTTCACTCGAGGATCAAGATTTGATGCTTATTAAAACCTAAAAATGTTTAAAACTTGCAGCGGAAAATCATTTAGACAAGATGTGAATTAATAAAAACTGTAAAATAATGTTTGAAAGAATCAGTTGAAGTGTCAAGGAATAATTAGTTGAAGGAAGTAAAAGTTTAAATCGTTAAATACCGATGGGGTGACAGAGGTCAAACGCCCCTGCCGACGACTAGTCAACGGAATAGGCCATATATAAATAACATGCTTCTGCCGATGACGTCACGACTCAAACACAGCTGCCGACGACTAGTCAACGGAATAGGCCATATATAAATAACAGGCTTCTGCCGATGACGTCACGACTCAAACACAGCTGCCGACGACTAGTCAACGGAATAGGCCATATATAAATAACAGGCTTCTGCCGATGACGTCACGACTCAAACACAGCTGCCGACGACTAGTCAACGGAATAGGCCATATATAAATAACAGGCTTCTGCCGATGACGTCAGCAGGATAACTTAATTATCCAGCTTCTGCCGATGACGTCACGACTCAACACAGCTGCCGACGACTAGTCAACGGAATAGGCCATATATAAATAACAGGCTTCTGCCGATGACGTCACGACTCAACACAGCTGCCGACGACTAGTCAACGGAATAGGCCATATATAAATAACAGGCTTCTGCCGATGACGTCAGCAGGATAACTTAATTATCCAGCTTCTGCCGATGACGTCACGACTCAACACAGCTGCCGACGACTAGTCAACGGAATAGGCCATATATAAATAACAGGCTTCTGCCGATGACGTCACGACTCAACACAGCTGCCGACGACTAGTCAACGGAATAGGCCATATATAAATAACAGGCTTCTGCCGATGACGTCACGACTCAAACACAGCTGCCGACGACTAGTCAACGGAATAGGCCATATATAAATAACAGGCTTCTGCCGATGACGTCACGACTCAACACAGCTGCCGACGACTAGTCAACGGAATAGGCCATATATAAATAACAGGCTTCTGCCGATGACGTCACGACTCAACACAGCTGCCGACGACTAGTCAACGGAATAGGCCATATATAAATAACAGGCTTCTGCCGATGACGTCACGACTCAACACAGCTGCCGACGACTAGTCAACGGAATAGGCCATATATAAATAACAGGCTTCTGCCGATGACGTCACGACTCAACACAGCTGCCGACGACTAGTCAACGGAATAGGCCATATATAAATAACAGGCTTCTGCCGATGACGTCACGACTCAAACACAGCTGCCGACGACTAGTCAACGGAATAGGCCATATATAAATAACAGGCTTCTGCCGATGACGTCACGACTCAACACAGCTGCCGACGACTAGTCAACGGAATAGGCCATATATAAATAACAGGCTTCTGCCGATGACGTCACGACTCAACACAGCTGCCGACGACTAGTCAACGGAATAGGCTAACTTAATTACCAGCTTCTCCTGCGGTGACGTCAGCCAGATAAACCCATTATCTAACTTCTGCCGATTGCTAAACGGCTAAGCAGAATGTCCTACTTATGCCGATGACGTCAGCAGGATAACTTAATTATCCAGCTTCTGCCGATACGTGCTTATCACGTGACTTTTAAACGTATGCCGATAGAAGGCAAGTTTACTGCTTATCAACTACCGGTAGGACAACAAAACAACTACTCTTCTCCTGCCGATAGACTTTACCAAACAACATCAAATAGACGTATTACTCAACTTCATATCGATGGACTGAACAATTTGACAGTAAACTTGACTAACAATTGGACTCAACATTTTACCAAAACTCATTCTAAAACACCTCAATTCATTGTATTACTCAAATTCCGTAAAATCAGCATTCTAGAAATTCAACAGGACACTAACATCAAAAATTCTAAAATGTATTCAAAAGGTTGCAATCTCTACTGTTATAAAAATTCAACATACTCAGACTAAATCATTGTCAATTAATTTCTCATATCTGCAGACATCAGTTAATCCGCCTCAACAGTTTGCCGAATCAGAACATGAGAGTACTCCTCCAACCACATCTATTCATTTGCACGATCAAGGAAATCACCTGCTATATTCTCAACACCTACATCACAAAACTCATCTATTAGCCTAATGCTAAGTAAGCAGAGCAAGAAATGATGGAAGTACAGAGATATGCAAATCCTAAATATGCAATTTCTACATTCCTCTTCCTCAGTTATATTGCATTCATTCAACCGGTCTGATGATCCCTGATACAATGGGAGGTGGATCAGCTTTCCCAGGGTATGAATCCACATATATGTCACTTAAGGGGTGGATTAGTTCCCTTAACAGATGATTGATCCCTGATACAATGGGAGGTGGATCGGTTTTTCCCAAGGTATGAATCCAGTTATGTTCGATTAAGGGGCGGATTAATTCCCTTAAAAATGTATTGTCCCAATCTGTTCACAACTCACCATGCTACTTCATGTAAATTCATTTTCGTTTTTCTTTCCAAAATATGATGCATGGCAATTGAAATGAAACATACTTTCATGCATACAAGAAAATCCTAGTGTTTTGTGATGTAGGCCCGAAGGCAAATACAAACTCTACTTACCTGGCCCTCCTGGAATTACTTGGTTGCTAGCTACTTCGGTTTAGCTCAAACCTAAAATCGTAGGCAGTATGTTAGTTATACTTCATTCTAAACAATCCAGGAGTTTAAGGAAATAAATTATGGAGTTCGGATCTTCGTGCATTCCCATTTCACAGAAACCCGAATCTATACCAAATCATAGCGTTTTCCTCGAAACTTCATACATTGTATTCCCTCAGCTTTCTAACTACTAAAATCACAAGAAGACGAGGAGAGTTCACCTAGGTTGAAGGAGAATCGAACAGGGGAATCGCCTGGAGAATCCTGCTGCTCGAGCTGAAAAACCGAGAGGAAATGAGGGAAAGGGTGGCGGCTACCGTGAAATAACTCAAAACCTCTTTCCTTAAATACGTTATCCACTTTTTAAATTTCCAATTACTCATATGCCCTTGTCTAGTCATCCACCAACCCTACATTTAATATTGCCATATAAAATGCACCATTAGCTACAAGAGATAGAGAATTGGTCTATATAAAAACCGGGTATTACATGGACAATGGGTGACAATAAAATATATGAAAAGCCAACCTGTAGTTAACTAAACAAGTCTCGTTACATACAAGACTTTATCCATTTATTTATATACATGGGTCAGACTAATACTAAAATATACAAAAATAAAACCCAAAACACAAGTGGGCCTATGTTACGGTGAGTTGATCAATCCATCTTACCAAACCTTTGTCTCTTGAGTTGCAATTACCAAAACTAGGAAAGTTGGACGAAACAACAAAGTGAGGTTTATAAACTCAACAAGAATCATAATATAAGGATAATAAAATCATATTGAAATAACATTTAATCATGTACTAAACTCCTTACATGATTTGTCCTCACAATCGTCGTTTCTATTTAAAGTGACTTAAATCCGTACATTGCCCCAAAGTTTAACAAAATTAATTAGTAAAACCAACAGAGTACCATTATCAGAAAAATCTCATAAACGTATCAGAATCGTTTTAAAGATACCAAAACATACTAATCTCAAAGAAATCTTCCAACTTATCAGAAATGCCAAAAACTACCACCGTCACAAAAATTCTGGGCATAACTGAAATGAAACATTGTTTACTAAACTTTCACTCAACTACCATTGGTTAAACAGCCCCATCAGTAGCCAAATCGTGGTAAGGATGCATCCATCAACTGCCTCTAATCGTCGGTAAGCTCAGAGAACTCACTTGCTGTTATTTCTTCACCTACATCACAAAACTCATCTATTAGCCTAATGCTAAATAAGTCAAGCAATAATGAAATGATATGTTGAAACATAAACCCTGATTATGCAGTTTCTACTTTCTCAACTCTGTTGCATTCATGTTCTTCATATGCTGATCTCGATGTTCCATTGGAAGTGAGATCAATTCTCCCAAAGTCATAAATCCTCTTCATCAGTTAAGAGGCGGATTAGTTCCCTTAATAGCTAATGTGATCCCCAAATTCCCTTGGGAGTGGGATCAACTCTCCCAATGTAATAAATCCCTTCATAAGTTAAGGGGCAGATTAGTTCCCTTAATAGTTTATGTGATCCCCAAATTCCCTTGGGAGTGGGATCAACTCTCCCAATGTAATAAATCCCTTCATAAGTTAATGGGCGAATTAGTTCTCTTAATAGTTTATCAGTTGCATTCTGTTCATT
This sequence comes from Begonia masoniana, assembly GCA_022432975.1. NCBI lineage: Eukaryota > Viridiplantae > Streptophyta > Magnoliopsida > Cucurbitales > Begoniaceae > Begonia > Begonia masoniana. Next base: position 38,263,643 of record CM039516.1, read on the forward strand.
CCTTACCATGCCATTTCATGTAAACTCATTTTCGCATATTTTCAAAATATGATGCATGACATACAAACATACATAAACCATACTGTTTTGTGATGTAGGCCCGAAGGCGCATGCATACTTCACTTACCTGGTCTCCTGGAAATCGCTCAGCTGTAGGCTACTTTAGAAGCTCGCTCACCTAAAGTCATAACAGTACATTAATCAAATATTCGCTAAACTTCACCAAGAATCAATCAGAGATTTGAGGAACCAGTTTGAAACTCTGCTACCCGTGCATTCCCTTTTTATCCCCAAAACCCGAACCTACTCTGAATCACAGCATCCTAGAAATTTTTCACATTGTACTCTCTCAGCTACCTAACTGCTAAAATGCAAGAAAACGAGGGAAACTTACCTAAGTTAAAGGAGAATCGGGCAAGAAAATCGCCTAGAGAGTTCTGCTAGAGAGAGAAAGAATAAACAGAATAGTGGCGGCTACAGTGCATTAAACCCAAATTCTCTTTTCTTAAATACGTTATCCACCTTTAAATTTCTAATTACCCTTTTGTCCTTGCCTAGTCATTAGTTAACTTTACTTATTTTATTACCAATTTAAGTGTATGCCAATAATTAAAAGAATAGGTTCGATGGAACCTAGTGTTACAATCTACCCTCCTTAAAAGAATTTTGTCTTCAAAATTCAGTACCTGAATAAGTCTGGATGTTGGTCCATCATGTCTTGTTGGTGCTCCCATGTTGCCTCCTCTGTGTTCTGATTGTGCCATAAGACTTTCACTAATGGTACCTCATTGTTGCGTAATATCTTCACTGCATAATCTAGAATCTTCACTAGTTTCTCCTCATAGGTAAGTGTAGGTTGGATTTCAATGCTCTGCTGTTCAACAAATTGAGATGGATCCCGCATACTGTAACGACCCTTACCCATTCCTAATTATTTTCCGTATAAGTTTTTCTTTTTCATTTATAACTTTTAAATGAACTCTAAGCAGAATTTAAACCGTAGACTAAACTATTAAATTCACTCGAAAACTTCTTTGAAAACATTTAACTTAAAACAATTGAAATGAAATTTAAATTAATTATTTAAAACAATTAAACTATTAAACAATTAAATGCATAGGAGAAATAATCGACCAAGGGTAAAATCGCCAAGCCTGACAAAAGAAAGAGGGGCGATCGATCATGCCGATCGATGGCGATCGCAGCCACCAAACCTAATCATAACATAATAGAAAACATAGTGATACTTCATAAAGACGAACTGCATGGATCCATTTGAAAACCGAATAATCCCTACGAGTTTAAAATCACCAAGCAGTCCAGATATCTTCAATAAAATACTTTTTATAACAGTTTATCAAAACATCAAAACATCAAAACATCAAACACTTAACTATCCAGAACCAAACATCCTAATATGTTCTATCTGTACAATTTTCATATCTATCAATTTTCCCCAAAACATTTACCTACGTCCTCACGGGTCAAAATCGCACCAACTGCGTCAGCGCACTCCCACGGGCATCCTTCTTCAACCAGCGTGATCATCTAACAGAGGAACGTCTTCCTCACTTGTTTCGGGTTCACCTACACCATAAGGACGCCTATGAGAATAAATCTCAGTAAATTCTACGTAAATGACAATGCATGAACATGTATATGCAATTTTTCATAAAATCTCTGTGCATTTAATTCATTTATCAGATCGTGCATTCATTTCATATCATACATCCATTCCATTTATCATGTCATACATTCATTTATCATATCATACATCCATTCCATTTATCATGTCATACATTCATTTATCATATCATGCATTCATTTATCATATAGTCATCTCATGTAAGTCGTCTCATTTTTGTCGTCATAGTCGTCTCATTTCAGTTGTCATAGTCGTCTCATTTTTTGTCGTCATAGTCGTCTCATTTTAGTCATCTTAGTCGTCTCATTTCGTTTACATTTCACTTTACTTTCATTCATTTCTTTCACTTTACTTTCACTCATTTCTTTTCATGAACTCATGCATAAATTCATTTTTCATGACTTTCATAAAACAGTGATGCATGACAATAAAAGCATAACATAGACATACATCGTGCATACCATCAAACAGTACAAGCATAACCTATAAAAGGCCTAACCCTAACTACCCAACCAAAGCGAATAAACACACATAACTCCAAATATCCTCGACAACGAAACACGACATATGGTGTAGGCCTATCGGCCACAGCAAGTCACGAGAACTTACCTCGGGTCCTTAGCAAATTCAAGCTTGAAAGTCTTTGGCCTTACTTTTGCTAATCACAAGTAACCTAATCAAGACATCAAAATTAAACACTCAAAACGCACACCAGAATTTTCGGATTTACACTATAAAATTGGGTAAACTTCAAACGGTCGTAACTCTCTCAATTTTTATCCGTTTTCAATGATACAACCTGTTTTGGAAACCTCGTTATGTCTATTTTAACATGGAATCATCTATTTATACCGAAACAAAACAGAATCGGGGCAAAAAACCGAAAACCGAACTGACCGGGGAAATTTTCCAGTTTTTACACAACAACTTCGAAAATTCATAACTAAATCAATTCTCAATGAAATCGAGTGATTCAAGTTGCTATGAACTCCTTTAAGAGTCCCCTATCCAATGGAACAATTTATGTAACCAATAAAAATCACGAGCTAGGTTAGTTCTCAAGAAAACCGAAACTGCCCAGTTTTTAAATCGTAATTTTTATCCAACTTCAAAAATTCGTAATAAATTGAATATATGTCCAAATTTGATGATTCAAGCGGCCACGGACTCCTTAGAATGTCTACTTTCAAATGGTGAAACTCATTTATCAAAAACCAAACCCAAAGAATGGAAGAAAATCAAAAACCAAAGCTGCCCTACATTTTCCAGTTTTGCACATTTAAATCATCAACCAATATTCAACCAATATCCATCAATTTATCAATAACTATCCAAAAATCAAGAAAATTTAACCAAGAACTTCAATTTTCGTACATCCCTCATCTACCACAAACCTTACTTCGAAACTCAATCAAAAACTCATCCAAAACCACACCAATACCTTCCTCTAGCTTAGAAAACTAAAACCCACTTAAAATTTGAAAGAAAACTAACCTTGTCTTGAAGAAAACGGAGAAGAATTGTTGGAGGGAAGAAGCCCTCGTCGGCTGTTCTCGTTCGCTAAGAGAGGGAGAGAGAGAGAGAGAACAAATGGGTTTTCTTTTTCTTTTTCCCACGTGAACCCTTGAAGATTGAAGGAGAAATCGTTGAGGAAGATGAAGGAATCGCCGTGGAGATGGAATCGCCAGAGAGAAGGGAAGCAAATTCTTCTCTGGAATTTTCCAAGTGAGGGAGAAGAAGGGCTTTGCCCCTTTTTAATTAATTAAATTGTAAAAAGACAAGTTTGCCCCTCCATTGAACTTTTCGTTTATCCTATTATTTGTCTATCGATTCGATTTCTCTAAAATTTTCTTATTTCACCAATAATTCCAACTTATTCCTAGGGCTCTCATAAAACTTTCCGTTTGTCAAACGGATTTATTTTGCTATTTCTACACATTAAATCGCTACAAGGGCAAAAACGAAAACTTTACCGTTTCACCTTCGATTTGGATTTCAAAAATTCTCATCTTTCCCTTAAAATTTCTATAAATCATAAGGGTTCTATTAAAGGTTTCGATTTGCAAAATGGACATATTTCAATTATTTACGAAATTACCTCTTATAGCGGAAACCGAACACTTAGGCGTTATACTGTCAATTTGGATTTCTGAAATTTTCTTATTCTTCTAAAAATCCTTATTAATTACTAGGGCTCTAATAAAACTTCTCGTTCGTAAAATAGGCTTAATTTGACATATTTACAAAAATGCCCTTCATATGTGGAAAATTGAAAACCCGTCGAAAACCGGAACCCGGATGGCGGTACGTCCACGCGGGCGAGCCGGAAGGTGACAGGTCGTAAAGAGGAGGTCGTCACAATCCCACAGCGCTTGGGGAAGTATGTGGAAATGAAACATATGTAAGAGATCCTTCCTAACATAGTAAGACGCGTTTTGGAGCACAATTGACAACGGATCCCTTAAAAACTCCGAAGTTAAAAGTGCTTCGGCGAGAGTAATTTCAGGTTGGGTGACCTTCCGGGAAGTGCTCTCGCCAAACAAAGCCGTGAGGGGAGGATATTGGGCTGCAGCCCAATCCCCGGAGCGGACAATATCTTGCTGGGAAAAGGGGTCGTTATACATACATTTCTTTAACATAGAGACATGGAACACATCGTGTATCCCTTCCATAGAAGCTGACAGTTGCAACTGATAAGCTGTCTTCCCAATCCTTTTCAGAATTGAGAAAGGTCCAATAAACCTTGGATTCAGCTTGCCCCTCTTTCCAAATTTCACAACTCCCTTAAACGGTGACACCTTAAGGAATACTTCATCTCCAACTTCAAATTCCAAGTCTCTACGCATTCTATCCGCATAACACTTCTGTCGGCTTTTAGCTGTCAAAATTCGTTGTCGGATAAGAGCAATCTTCTCCACTGTTTGATGCACAAAATCAGGACCAATAAGGTGTGTTTCTCTAACTTTATCCCAGTATAAAGGAGATCTGCACCTTCGTCCATACAAAGCTTCATACGGTGTCATACCTATGGTTGTCTTAAAACTGTTATTATAGGAAAATTCCACCAAGGACAAGTACTTGCTCCAAGAACCTTGAAAATCCAATACACATGCCCGGAGCATATCTTCCAACGTTTGAATGGTCCTTTACGATTGTCTATTAGTTTGAGGGTGAAAGGTCGTGCTAAAATTTAGTCGTGTACCCATAGCTTTATGCAGACTCTTCTAAAATTTCGATGTAAATCTGGAATCCCGGTCAGAAACTATAGCAACGGGAACCCCATGCAATCTCATAATCTCATGCACATACAACTCAGCAAGTTGGTCCATCGAGTAAGTCACCTTTATTGGCAGAAAATGGGTTGATTTGGTTAAACGGTCAACTATCACCCAAATTGCATCATGTCCTTTTACTGTTCTAGGTAATCCTACAACAAAGTCCATGGTTATCTGCTTCTATTTCCATTCAGGGAGTGGCAATGGCTGCAACATCCCTGTAGGCCTCTGATGTTCCGCCTTAACTTGCTGGCAGATCAAACATGATCCTACATAATCAACTATGCTCCTCTTCATATTTGGCCACCAATAAGTCTGCTTAAGGTCTCTGTACATTTTAGTACTTCCAGGGTGGATGGAGAGTCTAGAAGAATGAGCTTCTGAAAGGATCTCACCTCGAAGCTCTTTATTGGCTGGAAGAAAATATCTATTCCTAAATTTGAGAATTTCATCTATAGTATAATTAAAATCAGACTTATCTGTAGAATCCATGCATGATTTAAACCTTTTGCACTCCTCATCATTGGTCTGAGTTTCTCTTATCCTTTCCAGAATAGTAGGTTTCAAGGAAATGGCAGAAAGCATAGCTGCCACGCTGGATACGATTTCCAGGTTAAACTTATGGAATTCTGATTCTAAGGCTAATGGCATGCCATAAATTACTGCTAAGGTCGGTGTTGTCACTCTGCTCAATGCATCAGCCACCACATTTGCCTTACCGGGGTGGTATTTAATCTCAAAATCGTAATCTTTAACAAACTCCAGCCACCGACGTTGCCTCATATTTAATTCATTCTGTGTGAAAATATACTTCAGACTCTTATGATCCGAAAATATTTCACAAGTTTGTCCATACAAGTGATGCCTCCAAATCTTAAGTGCAAAAACCACTGCAGCTAATTCTAAGTCATGTGTAGGGTAATTCTTTTCATGAGTTTTCAACTTTCTAGAAGCATATAGGCTATTACCTTACCATCTTGCATCAGCACACATCCAAGACCAATTTTGGAAGCATCACAATAAATATTAAATTTACCATGTTCAACAGGAAGTGTTAGTATTGGTGCATTGGTCAATTTCTGTTTCAAGGTTTGGAAACTGGACTCACATTCCTCGGTCCATGCATACTTCATGTTCTTCCTTGTTAATCTAGTAAGGGGTGTCGCAATCTTTGAAAATCCTTCAATAAATTTTCTGTAATATCCTGCTAATCCAATGAAACTTCGAATGTCTGTAGCATTTTTCGGTTGGGGCCATTCCTTAACTGCTTGAACCTTGGCTGAATCGACAGATATTCCATCACCCGAGATCACATGCCCCAAAAAGTAAACCTTGTCCAACCAAAACTCACATTTGGAAAATTTTGCATAAAGCTGGTGCTGTTTCAGTATGCCTAACACTAAGGTCAGGTGTCTTGTATGTTCATCCTTACTACGTGAATAAATTAGAATATCATCGATAAATATTATGATAAACTTATCTAGATAATCATGAAATACTCTATTCATAAGGTCCATAAAGGCTACTGGTGCGTTTGTCAATCCAAATGACATAACTCTCAATTGGTAATACCCGGACCTTAAGTCAATCTTAGAGAAAACTCGTGCACCTTGAAGTTGGTCAAACAAATCATCAATCCTTAGCAATGGATATTTGTTCTTAATGGTTAACTTATTTAATTCACGATAATCAATGCACATACGCATTGATCCATCCTTCTTCTTGACAAAAAGAACTGGTGCGCCCCACGGTGAAAAGCTCGGGCGTATGAATCCTTTCTCTAATAGTTCCTCTAGCTGTTTCTTTAACTCCTTAAGCTCCGTAGGTGCTAACCTATAAGGATTCTTGGATACAGGTTCAGTGCCTGGGTAAAAATCCACAACAAATTCAATTTTTCTATCTGGTGGTAAGCCAGGAAGGTCATCTAGGAATACTTCGGGAAAATCTTGGACCACTAAGACATCCTGAGGACTTGCTTTTCCCACAAGTTGTGTGTCTAAAACACTGGCCAAGAAGCACAAATACTCACTGCATGGAGAGGGTCTACAATCAATAGAAGTCATAACAGTCATTTCCTTGCTCTTCTTTAGAGCTTGAAAGGTATGTTTCAAACCACCAGGGGGTTGAAAACTAACAACTCCAGTCCTACAATCGATTGTGGCATAATGCTTAAACAACCAATCCATTCCTAGGATCACATCAAATCCCATTATATCCATAATAATGAGATCAGCAGGCAAATTCATGTTTCCTACTAATACAACACTATCAGACATCACTTGATTGGAGTGCATGCGCTCACCAGAGGGTAATGCTACGTTAAACACATGCTCAGTAGGAGTAAACTGTACATCTAACTTATCAGCAAATGCAGAGGCTATAAAAGAATGTGTTGCACCCGAATCTATTAAAGTAAAAGCAGGTACAGAGTTGATCAATATGGTACCTGAAACTATAGCGGGCTGGTCCTCTTCGCCTGACTCCATCATGGAGAATATTCTCGGCTTAATCTTGGTAGGAATACTCTTCAAGGCTGGGCAGTCTTTGCTGATATGGCTGACTTTGTTACAGTGGAAGTATCGAAGGACTCTGGGCTTTGTACAATCCTTGAATGAGTGTCCAACTTCTTCACAGTTGAAACACTTACCCGTCCCAAATCTACACTCGCCCGGGTGATTCTTCAAACACTTCGGGCATTGAGGAAACTTCTTAGTATCCGGTACCTTGTTCCCAGATCCTTGACCACTCTGGCCTTCGCTAGGCCTCTTCATTCCTCTCTGTTGGTGTGGCTGAAAGGATTTTCACGGGGATTCCTTTGGTCCTGCACACTTTATTTCTGCCTCTTCTACCTCCAATGCTGTGGACACCACTTCGTTGTATGACAAACCTTTAATGCCAGAATACTTCACTCCTCTGTAAATTTCTGGCTTCAGTCCTTGCATATATTGGAACACTTTATCTTCATTCCTATGAACCAGGTGTCCAGCAAACCTGGACAGGGACTCGAATTGCCTGTTGTACTCAGCCATGGAACTCGTCTATTTCAAGTTCAAAAACTCCACCTTCTTTGCGTTCTGGACAGTGGTGCTGAAGTATTTCTCATAGAAGACTTCCTTGAATTGTGACTAGGACATGGCCAGAATATCGGTGGTGATCTCTATCGATTCCCACCAGAGCTGAGCATCGTCGGCCAAATGAAACGTTGCCAAAGTGACCTTTTTCCCTTCTCCAACATTGGCGCATCTGAACATGCTCTCAATCTTTCTAAGCCATTCCTCAGCAACGATCGGGTTAGATGACTTTCCATCAAATGTGGGCGGTTGCAGCCTACGGAATCTATCTCCCGAATGCTCATTGGCATGACTCGAGTTGGCACTTCCTTGTGCTTCCCGGTTCAGTAACACTCCTAACTGGTCGGACTGTTGTCGTACTATATCTGCCTGCTGACGCATCAAATCCGTCAGCTGTCTAATTACATTGGAATCTTCCTCACTCCTCAAGTTTGGCATCTCTCTCTGTATTCTTGGTCTTCCTGGTCGTCTAGCCATTTTACTACAATCCTGTACAAGGTTAACTACTCTCATAAATATCTATTAACTACAATCAACATAAATACTTACAGTTGTTGGAGTACTTCCATGCGACGATCGGCACTGATGAGTAATCTTTTGAACTGTTTAACCAACCTCGCTCTGATACCAACTTGTAACGCCCCGAGTTTTCTGAACCCGGTTTGTCACTCATAAATCCGAACATAACCAAGAGATTTTGGACAAATTTTAAAACTTTTCTCAAGGTCGAAATTCGACCTTCCAAAATTTTGAAACAATTAAACTTGCAGCGGAAAATCATTTAAACAGAATAGAGTTAAACAAAACTGTAAAACGATATTTGATCAAACAGTTAAAATACAATTAAATAGTCGACCAAATAAATAAAAGTATGCAGCATAAATGCTTAAAAGTCCTAAAAGTCAAACTTGTCTTCCGCTGATCGAAGTCAACGGTGGGGGCAGTAACTGAAAACAGACGGCTTCTACCGCTCACAAAATGACAAAGCTACATCTCACATCTACCGGTAGACTATGTCTTCCGATAGGCGAAACACCCGACATCCACTGAACATAAAACGACAAACTTACTTTCTCACAACCCCCGTTCACAAAACGACAACGTTAACACTCGCTCTATCACTCAGCATTCACCGATGACGTCAGCTGGATGACATACATCCAACATCCACCAATTCACAAAACGACAACACTTTTGATCACATCTACCGATAGACTACATCCACCGGTCACTAAACAACAAAGATCTTACTCACATCATCCGATAGACAAACAGACTACATCTATCGATAGACTACATCCACCGGTCACTAAACGACAAAGATCTTACTCACAACATCCGATAGACAAACAGACTACATCTACCGATAGCAAAACGATAAAATAGTCTCACATCCACCGGTAGACTAATACACTCAACGCCTGCCGATAGAAAACATCTACCGGTAGACTTCAACAACACACTACTAAGAGAACAACTTCGATTGCTAAAAAAAACTTGTATACTTCGCTGAAAATATTTAAAGTGACTTAAATTCGTACATTGCCCCAAAGTTTAACAAAATTCATTAGTAAAACCAACAGAGTACCATTATCAGAAAAATCTCATAAACGTATCAGAATCGTTTTAAAGATACCAAAACATACTAATCTCAAAGAAATCTTCCAACTTATCAGAAATGCCAAAAACTACCACCGTCACAAAAATTCTGGGCATAACTGAAATAAAACATTGTTTACTAAACTTTCACTCAACTACCATTGGTTAAACAGCCCCATCAGTAGCCAAATCGTGGTAAGGATGCATCCATCAACTGCCTCTAATCGTCGGTAAGCTCAGAGAACTCACTTGCTGTTATTTCTTCACCTACATCACAAAACTCATCTATTAGCCTAATGCTAAATAAGTCAAGCAATAATGAAATGATATGTTGAAACATAAACCCTGATTATGCAGTTTCTACTTTCTCAACTCTGTTGCATTCATGTTCTTCATATGCTGATCTCGATGTTCCATTGGGAGTGAGATCAATTCTCCCAAAGTCATAAATCCTCTTCATCAGTTAAGGGGCGGATTAGTTCCTTTAATAGCTAATGTGATCCCCAAATTCCCTTGGGAGTGGGATCAACTCTCCCAATGTAATAAATCCCTTCATAAGTTAAGGGGCAGATTAGTTCCCTTAATAGTTTATGTGATCCCCAAATTCCCTTGGGAGTGGGATCAACTCTCCCAATGTAATAAATCCCTTCATAAGTTAAGGGGCAGATTAGTTCCCTTGGAGTGGGATCAACTCTCCCAATGTAATAAATCCCTTCATAAGTTAAGGGGCAGATTAGTTCCCTTAATAGTTTATGTGATCCCCAAATTCCCTTGGGAGTGGGATCAACTCTCCCAATGTAATAAATCCCTTCATAAGTTAAGGGGCAGATTAGTTCCCTTAATAGTTTATGTGATCCCCAAATTCCCTTGGGAGTGGGATCAACTCTCCCAATGTAATAAATCCCTTCATAAGTTAAGGGGCAGATTAGTTCCCTTAATAGTTTATGTGATCCCCAAATTCCCTTGGGAGTGGGATCAACTCTCCCAATGTAATAAATCCCTTCATAAGTTAAGGGGCAGATTAGTTCCCTTAATAGTTTATGTGATCCCCAAATTCCCTTGGGAGTGGGATCAACTCTCCCAATGTAATAAATCCCTTCATAAGTTAAGGGGCAGATTAGTTCCCTTAATAGTTTATGTGATCCCCAAATTCCCTTGGGAGTGGGATCAACTCTCCCAATGTAATAAATCCCTTCATAAGTTAAGGGGCAGATTAGTTCCCTTAATAGTTTATGTGATCCCCAAATTCCCTTGGGAGTGGGATCAACTCTCCCAATGTAATAAATCCCTTCATAAGTTAAGGGGCAGATTAGTTCCCTTAATAGTTTATGTGATCCCCAAATTCCCTTGGGAGTGGGATCAACTCTCCCAATGTAATAAATCCCTTCATAAGTTAAGGGGCAGATTAGTTCCCTTAATAGTTTATGTGATCCCCAAATTCCCTTGGGAGTGGGATCAACTCTCCCAATGTAATAAATCCCTTCATAAGTTAAGGGGCAGATTAGTTCCCTTAATAGTTTATGTGATCCCCAAATTCCCTTGGGAGTGGGATCAACTCTCCCAATGTAATAAATCCCTTCATAAGTTAAGGGGCAGATTAGTTCCCTTAATAGTTTATGTGATCCCCAAATTCCCTTGGGAGTGGGATCAACTCTCCCAATGTAATAAATCCCTTCATACTAGTTTATGTAATACCTGAAGTTATTATCGGCTAATTATTATGTGTATCATTAAGTGAGGTTAATTAACTAAATTAAGGGTTGATGTTTGAATAATGTTTACATATTGAAAAGATGAGAGAGAAGGGAATATTGACTAAGTCAAATTTTAGAAAGTAAAAGGGAAGAGAGATTTTAGGGTTATTTAACGTGAGAGGGAATTAATGAAGATTTATTAGCCAAAGTTTTAAAGAAATGAATAAAAGGAATAGAAGAAAAGAAGAAAAGAAAGAATACAAGTTGGAAAATCAATCTTTTCCCTTAATTGATAATCTCCTATGTGGAGATAAAGTGGTAAGAAGAATTAAGCTTTGGTGGTAATAATAACCCTAAAATGGTAATAATATTTATATATATTATATATATATATATATATAATATATAAATATTTAAGTATTTTAATAAAGGAAAAGAGAGAAACACTTTTCTCTCTCCTTCAAGCCTTCCACGAGGATTTCCTCTTCTCCCTTCTTCCTCTCATTTCCAGCGAACCTTCCACGCCAAACCCTTCATATTTCTCAAGATCTCTCAAGGTAATCAATGATTTAAGTCTTAAGGGTTTTATTTTTGGATGATTAGTGGTAGTATTGATGGGTTTTAGAGGGATTGCTTAAGGATTGATAAACCCTAGTTGGGGTTCGAAATTCTGAGTGTGTTTTCTGGTTTTCATCCCTAATTTGATAATTTATGAAGCTATAATCATGTATGGATGAGTTTTATTTGAAAGAATTTGGTTATTTTGAATGTTTGATAAGAATTGGATTTAGGGTTTTACAGGGCAGATTCGGTTTTGTACAATTTCGGTTGAGCTGATGATATTGGGTTGTTAAATAAATTTAACCATTAAAAACTAGACACCCTAAGGTTTGCATAGCATCTTGAATCATCGAATTTAGAACTATATTCAATTTATTACGAATTTTTGAAGTTGGATAAAAAATTACGAATTAAAAACTGGGCAGTTTCTGTTTTCTTGATAACTGACCTAGCTCTTGATTCTAATTTGTTAAATGGCTTGTATCATTGGATAGGGGACTCTTAGAGGAGTCCATAGCAACTTGAATCACTCAATTTCATTAAGAGATTAAGTTATGGATTTTTGAAGTTATTGTGCAAAAACTGGAGAATTTCAGCGGCCAGTTCGGTTTTTGGTTTTCTGTCACGATTCTGTTTTGTTTTGGGATAAACGAGTGATTCCATGTTAAACTAGACATAATGAGGTTTCTAAAACAGGTTAAATCATTGAAAACGGATAAAAATTGAGAGAGATACGACCCTTTGAAGTTTACCCAATTTTATAGTGTAAATCCGGAAATTCTGGTATGCGTTTTAAGTGTTTGATTTTGATGTCTTGATTAGGTTTCTTGTGATTAGCAAAAGTATGGCCAAAGACTTTCAAGATCGAATTTGCTAAGGATGACAGGTAAGTTCTCGTGACTTACTCTGGCCGATTGACCTACACCGTACTTCGATGTCGCGTCGAGGATCTTAGAGTATTGTATGTTTAAATTGCTTTGGTTGGGTAGTTAGGTTAATCGCATATTAGGTTATGTTTTTATTCGTCTTGATGGTATGCATGTTGGTTGTTTATTTTATGCTTATAACTGTTCATGCATCAAGTATTTCAACTAAGCATGAAAATGAATTTCCGCACGATGTTTTCAGAAAACCGATGTGGCCTGAAAGGGGCCTATTGATCTATTGTGTGGACCGATTAAGGGTCTGACCAATACCACATCTCATGTAATGTAATAAAATACGTAATCTGTTATCTGGTCACGCAAGGTGGGGCTCAGGCACGGCTGTACGTGTTGTAAGCGTGTACCCCCCTCCTTTAGCTAGAAAGAGTAGTCCGACCGCTGGATGGGCTCTTTCGGTTAGGGGGATGAGATCTCGGTGATATTCTGTCTGCCACGATTTGTCTGATATGCATGATTTCTAAACTCCATATGCACTGCACGCATTTGCATTTACGTAGAATTTACTGAGCCTTTAGCTCATAGTGTGTCTGTATCGTGTAGGTGACGTTTTAGGTGACATTGAGCTAGGTGAGAACAACGTTCCTTCTCCTGACGTATGATGCAGTTGATGGAGAATGGCCCGTGGAAGTGTGCTGAGCAGTCGGTGCGTTTTGACCCGTGGGGATATGTGTAAGTATGATGGGGGATTTGATGGTAATGTAAAATGTATAGTTGAACATATTAGGATGTTTGGATCTGGCTAGATGTTAGGTTCACGTTTTGAGGTTTTAAACGTCTTTGAAAACCTGTTTATAAACTGTGTTTTGTGATGTTTCATTTGAACTGCTTGGAATTTAAAACAGGAGGATTTGTCAATTTTTAAACGTATCCACGTAGTTCGTTTTTATAAAAGTTTAATATGTGTTTAGGTTGTTTAGTTGGGTTGATAAAATGTGAAGTGAGTTAAGTTTTGTAGATGAGTTTCGAGTGTATGTAAGTGAGAAGGAATGTGATGAAATGTATGAAATTGCTCTCTGGAATCGGATTCCAGAGAGCAAATCAAGGGTCACCGCGCTCTGGAAAAATCCAGAGCGTGCAGCGATCGATCGCTGGGCGCTACCAGCGTTCGATCGCTAGGCAGCGATCGCTGGCCAGCGATCGCCTCCAGCGATCGTGCGCCCCTCTTTCTCTTCGCAGAGGATTCCGTTTTTGCCCTCCCAGTTTTAATTGTTGTTTTAAGTGATTTACTTTAAATTGTTAATTGTTTTAACTTATTAATAGTTTTGTTTCGAATGGATTAAAAGTTAGATTTCAATTTTGATTTAGAATCCGCTTAAGGTTAAGTTAAAGTTTATAATAATAAGTTTATTAGAATAAAAATATATATATATATATATGTACGGGAAATTGGGTACAATATTAGGGATGTTACAGTTTATCAGTTGCATTCTGTTCATTCCTTACCATGTCATTTCATGTAAACTCATTTTCGCATATTTTCAAAATATGATGCATGACATACAAACACATTCAAGCATATATAAATCCTACTGTTTTGTGATGTAGGCCCGAAGACGCATGCATACTTCACTTACCTGGTCTCCTGGAAATCGCTCAGCTGTAAGCTACTTTAGAAGCTCGCTCACTTAAAGTCATAACAGTACATTAATCAAATATTCGCTAAACTTCACCAAGAATCAATCAGAGATTTGAGGAACCAGTTTGAAACCCTGCTACCCGTGCATTCCCTTTTTATCCCCAAAATCTGAACCTACTCTCAATCACAGCATCCTAGAAATTTCTCACATTGTACTCTCTCAGCTACCTAACTGCTAAAATGCAAAAAAGCGAGGGAAACTTTCCTAAGTAGAAGGAGAATCGGGCAACAGAATCGCCTAGAGAGTTCTGCTGGAGAGCCGATGGCCGAGAGAGAAAGGATAAACAGAATAGTGGCGGCTACAGTGCATTAAACTCAAATTCTCTTTCCTTAAATACGTTATCCACCTTTAAATTTCTAATTACCTTTTTGTCCTTGCCTAGTCATTAGCTAACCCTACTTATTTTATTACCAATTTAAGTGTATGCCAATAATTAAAAGAATAGGTTCGATAGAACCGAGTGTTACAAACTATAACACCCCCGAACCCACTCCGGCTCGTCGCGCTACTTTGCTCAACCATACCACGTTTAAAACGAAGTTTAAATTAGTTTTCGATAAAATTTCGACTCGATTTTTTTTTAGTTTTTCAAACCCTCGAAAATGGTTGGAAAACGTGTATAAAATACGTGCAAAATACTTCGGAAAAGATTGGGTTAAAACATATTTGAAAGAGGATAATTTTAAAAAATTCGGGTTGGCACCTCATGGGCGCCGCATGCGCGCACTGGGAAAAAATCAACCATTGAATTAAATCACTGTTTCTCGCCTCGCCTCTACATGTCTTCTATCCATTGAATTAAACCATTTTACAACAATCAACCACACAGCCGATCAGATTCCACAAAACAGAATCGGCTACACTTTTTCTCCAAAACCAATTTCACAAACTTTCACCAATTCTCTAACCATGTCTTCTATCCATTGAATTAAATCACTGTTTCTCGCCTCGCCTCTACATGTCTTCTATCCATTGAATTAAATCACTGTTTCTCGCCTCGCCTCTACATGTCTTCTATCCATTGAATTAAATCACTGTTTCTCGCCTCGCCTCTACATGTCTTCTATCCATTGAATTAAATCACTGTTTCTCGCCTCGCCTCTACATGTCTTCTATCCATTGAATTAAATCACTGTTTCTCGCCTCGCCTCTACATGTCTTCTATCCATTGAATTAAATCACTGTTTCTCGCCTCGCCTCTACATGTCTTCTATCCATTGAATTAAATCACTGTTTCTCGCCTCGCCTCTACATGTCTTCTATCCATTGAATTAAATCACTGTTTCTCGCCTCGCCTCTACATGTCTTCTATCCATTGAATTAAATCACTGTTTCTCGCCTCGCCTCTACATGTCTTCTATCCATTGAATTAAATCACTGTTTCTCGCCTCGCCTCTACATGTCTTCTATGATCAGATTCCACAAAACAGAATCGGCTACACTTTTTCTCCAAAACCAATTTTCACAAACTTTCACCAATTCTCTAATCTAACTACCTAAACAACCTAAACCAACCTATCTAAGGTTTAAACCATCAAAATAGAAAGAAAATTCACCAAGAAACCAAAATTTCGGAGCTTCCTTTTAGGGTTTCAAAAACTCTAACCAAAATCACTCAAAACACCACAAAAACACTAAAAACTACCAAAAGATTGTGTATAACATAAAATCCAACTAAAACCCACCTCAAATCCTTGCTAAAATGAAGAGATGAAAGATGGAGAGCTCTCTAATGGCTGCCTTCGATCGTGGAGAAAAATGAAGAGGAATAGGGGTTTTGCCTTTTTTCACCTCCACCTTTCCTCTTTTTCATTTCACCCACCAACTTTTAATTTTTATAAAGTAATCCCTCACACCATTTCACTCTTCCTTTTTCAACGTGAAGCCTATCTTCTTTCTCCCTTTTTATTCTCTCAATATTTTACTTTTCAATTATTGCATCCCTCCTTAATTAATAACCACACTTCCCTTTTGACTTTTCAATCATACTTTCCATCTTTTCCCTCAACTTTTCTTTCCAACGTCTACTATCTCTACTTTCCTTATCCCTTCATTCCTTTGTTGTCTTTAATGCCAAACACCACCCTTACCTACTTTAATTAACTTTTCTTTCCATGCCACATAAGCCACAAGTAAACTCATCTATGACTTTTCAACCTCATAAATTTCCTTCATCTCCTTAACATCAAAATCATCTACTTTAATTCTCTAAGTTTGACTTTTCAATTTCAACTTTCCACTTGTTCTTCTTTATAAATTTCCTCCATTTTAATTTTAAACACTTGTACGATATGGGAAAATTTTCGGGTGTTACATTAACGGCTAGTTTTGGATTCCAACAGCTATTTTCCAGATCATCGTTCCTTCTGGTTTTTCACCTCCCAAAGTTTCTTCATCTTTTATTTAAGCTTCCTCCTTAACTTTTGTAATGGACTTTTTGATAAATATTTGGAAAATTAGTGAAGTTTACTTCATTTTGCCGAAGACTCGGTGTTCTTCGTGGTTCCCTCCTCGGTGGGTAAATTGTTATGGAGCTCCACCCGAAATTGTCATCCAAGTTTGTGGTTTCCTTAGTTGATTCTCTGCCATCCTTCCTCCAAATCTTCTAAAGGCTGGAAAACAGAAGAAAGTGGGAAAACCTATCTCTTACGTTGTGAATCCTTCGCCCGCGAATGGATTCTCACCCAAAACACCGAGTTGCTTTTGGGCCAGCCACCGGTATTCCCTCACACCCCACTCACCACGTCAGGCCTCTTCTGAGGGAGAAGCAGCGAGTGCAAGGGCCATTATCCTGTTACTGGAACTCTCTTTGTCCACGAAGTGGTTTTCTTCCGAATGACACTTTTGATGCCTAACGAACTGGGAAGGACTCCCTTCAATCCAACGACGTCCTCTGAGGTATTTACAGGTAGTTCTACCAGGTAGTACCCAACACCCATCTTACCTCCATTTCACACTATCTTTTATGTTTTTCGTTAATATTTGAGTCTGTTTTGGGGTGCTCCTTTGAGCACCGACCTTCTGTTTATTTTTCGTCTTCCGCTTGCATGTCATTAGGTCCCAAACCGCGTCAAGCTGCCTGATGTTCCATCTGTTGAGATGCATCTTCATTCAGACATTCCTAAAGGTGCCTTCTCGAAACTTGAAGAGAAGATTGATCACATATTTGCGTGCATCTCCAACCTCGCCACATCCTTCTGCAACTATCAGTCTCAGACCACCTTGCGTTTTGATAGGATTGATCAAAGACTTGACAATTTCTCTCACTACTTATGGTTACAGTCCTTCACTTACGATTCTGATCCTCCTCCATCCCATGCTGATGATCCTCCGCAAGACTTATGATTTGGTTTAGTGGCTTTACTTATGCTGATTGTTTATGTGCTTGACTTGGTTCTACTCTATTTTGTTTAGCCATCTCTTTTGTTTGGGTATAACTTTAATTAGTGTTTTTGTGAGTGTCTTCTCAAAACTATTTACTTTATTTAGTGTGATACTTTATTTAGACTCTTTTATTTATATCTACATGGATGACTCGTGTTTTGATTGCTTATCTATTATTCTAAGTCTATACTATCACTGTATGATTGTTCTTGGATTTTCTTGTGTTTTTCTTTGGCTTTTGGAGAGTCTAAAAAAAATGTTATCTTGTCAATTTTTTTTATAATGCCAAAGGAGGAGAAAAGTGAATGAACTAATACTTGCACATAACATAATGCATAAATTAAGGGAGAGGGTTTATCTTAATGGACTAATGCTTGCATAGACAATAGTGCATCACTTAAAGGGGATCGTTTATTTTAAAACAAGTTTAGAGTCTTGTGGATTTATTTTGTCATCATAAAAAAGAGGAAGATTGTTAACTTAAATTATAGTTTAGAGTTAATATATATTTTTTATGATGAATTTTTCTATTCAAGCTTTCGTTGGTTGATGATTATGTCGATAATAAGTAAAAAAATATTCTTCTATTACTTCTCATTGAAAATACCATTTGAGATGAGTATTTAATCTTTCTAACATTTGTATTGAAGTTTTTTCAGTCTTCAATAAAACTTTAGAATTTGAAGTTACTGTTTGCAATGTCGATTGCTAGTCATATTTACGAAACTTCAGACAACGTCAAGTGTCGACTGGATAGTGCTAGTGTCGATCGCAGAAACTAATGCAGAAATTTCATAGAGTTGAGTGTCGGTCGGACAATGATAGTGTCGACCGCAAGAACTAATGCAGAAATTCTCGAGAGTTTTAATGTCGACCTGACAGTGCTAGTGTCGACCACAAAATCAAATTCAGAAATTTGAGGTGCCTTAAAGTGTCGACCGGGAAGCCAAAGGTTCGATCGGGATGTTGAACGACTTTTAAAATAACACACAATGTCAACAAAGTCTCTACCGAGAAAGAGGAAGTGTCGACCGCACTAGTTGTTTTCTGAAGACACTTATAAATAGAAGAATGAAGATCACCGAATCTAAAAAATTGCAACGAAGTGCTGCCGAATCAAAACTTGAGAATTCTTTCCTTCAATTGATTCATCACCTTTTCTAGTTCATCAACTTGAGATTGTCTGCATTGAGAGTGTGAAAGATTTGTATTCATCAATATTTTGATCTCATTACTATTTGTGAACGTGTAAAGGGTGACGCCCTGACAAAGAGTCTTGGAAGACATTGATTGACGCTCGAAAGATCAATCGAGTGAACTCAAGAAGTTGAGATTGAGTGGAATCTTCAAGGAGGAGCCTTGAAGTACGGACGTAGACAAAATTGGCCGAACTGCGTTAACAACTCGGTTGCATCTCTTCTCTCTAAACTCTTTAGAATTTGCTCACTATAAGTTTTAACTCTGAAAAATTAATTTCATTGATTAAGAATATCACTCAATTCCCCTTACAAATTAATTTGTACAAATTAGTAAAGTATTTATGAAAAAGTTGTTAACCCCTGTAGGTTATTTTTGATCCTACACACTCAGCACCTAAATCTTGATTCATCAGATAATCATACATTTTCTTTCCATTTGATTCTCATCACTCAGTGTTCTTCATATCTCATCTTATGTATGCATTTTCATTTCTAAATATTCTATACTCAACTATATATAATGAGTGTGAAATGCATTTCTCATACTGTGATAAATTAATTAATGGAAGTGTGTGTATGACCGGTATTGTCTAAGAAGGGGGGTGAATTAGACTTTTTAATTTTAATTACGAGTCAACCTAATTTCTCTCATTGATTAAACTTATAGATTTAACACAAGTAATCAAATAATGTAAACTGTGAAGAGAGAGATAGAGAAATTCGACACCAGTATTTTTACGTGGTTCGGCCAAACTGCCTACGTCCACGCTCCAAGGCTCCCCCTTGAAGATTCCTTACTTCTCCTCAACAAGAAATCCTGATCGAGCTTTCGGGCGTCGATCCAAAGCCTTTTACACAATACAGGATTGAACTTTACGGGCGTCAATCCACTGCCTTTACAGATTTAGAGTTGGTAATAATAAGTACAGTCTACACTCTCACAAGATTTGAATCTCAAGTTAAGAACTAGAGGTGTAGAGAAAATACAGAGTATGATGATTAGCAGATTAGGGCTCAGGAAATCGAATTCGCAAAAGTTGTATCTTTGTGCTCTAACCTCGACTCTTATACTCTGCTGCAAATCGGCTTGACTTCAATGCTCCTTTTCCAATAATAGAAGTTTTGTTACCGTTGGAGCTGTAGTCGTACAACTATGAATAGCCGTTGCATCTGAATTTGCTGTTCGTCGTCGCCATTAATGTTCTGGAGTTAAGGCTTGAAAATGACGTCACTGTAGCTTCGCGGCTAACTTTGAATTCTGGCGGAAGTTCATCGGCAGAAGCAACTTATTACACATCATCGGCAGATGTGTCTTCAAACGTCATCGGCAGATGTGTCTTCAAAGCGCTATCGGCAGATGTAAGCTTTGAACTACATCGGCAGATGTATACAGAGAAACCATCGGCAGAAGCATCTTGAAAATTCATCGGCAGAAACAACATGAAATGCTATCGGCAGATGCAACACTTCATCGCCATCGGCAGAAGGAATTCTTCTTTGTCGTTTAGCTATCGGCAGATGCAACACTTCATCGCCATCGGCAGAAGGAATTCTTCTTTGTCGTTTAGCTATCGGCAGATGCAACACTTCATCGCCATCGGCAGAAGGAATTCTTCTTTGTCGTTTAGCTATCGGCAGATGCAACACTTTTCAGCCCTGTTTTACTTGTTCAGCTCTGTATACTTAATCTGATTCATTAGACAACTAAAGTACCATTTTCAAGGGTATTTCCAAAACAATTAATTTCACAAGCATAATCCAATATTCTCATTACATAACCATAACCTAATCAATTTACATTTATGAAGATACAAATACATCATCAAAAATAGTTTAGACTTAAACGACATTTAAGTCAACAATCTCCCCCTTTTTGATGATGGCAAAATATTAATGTAAGATTGATTAATCTGATGTTACTCTCCCCCATAATTCTAGCTCCCCCATAGCAAATGCATATATGCCAATAATAAACACGGAGCATACCAGAATTTCATCAACATGCATATATCCAGATTCCAAGTCATGCATACCAAAATCATAGTAACTCATTCCATATGTATGTTCATCAGCAATCAATTATATTCATTTTTCTCCCCCATTGACATTATCAAAAACAGTCAAAAAGAAAGTAAAAAACAAAGTATGTAACAAAACAAGCCATTCAGAACAGAACTTGTAATTACTAATCGAACATCAATAGAGTTATAGAAAATATGTCTCATCTATCTAAAGAAAGCTAAAAAGTGGTTCCAAAAAGCTTGTTCAATCCAGGAAGGTACTTCACGGCTTGGATTGAAAAAGGCATCAACAAGCGCAGGAAGTGAAATGATATCAGGAGGGAGGTGTGGTTGATACAGTACCATGTCCATACATGTAGGAGGCTCGACAACAGGGTCAACAGTATGAACAACAGGAGGAGAGAGGGCAAGTTCAGCCTCCTGAAGATCCAATGACAGTAGGCGCACATCTTCAGCAACTTCAGGCCTGGAAAAAGGAAGAAATAAATCTTCATAACAAGCCTCTGGAACACTGACAGGACTAGATGGTTCTGGTTCAGGTTCAGAAGTCAAGGTGTCAACTGAAGATCGGAGAGACTCAAGTTCCCTGACAACCATGCGTCTGTCAGCATCCACCTTCTGAGTCAGCAAACCAAGACCGGTATCGAAGGCGATTCCCATCTCCTTTTGGTTCTTATCAAGCTGACTTTTAATGGAGCTGAGTTCAGTGCCAAGAGTGGCAATAGAAGTCTTCAATTCAGAGTATTGGTCCTCAGTTATGAAAAATCTCCTTTGATATGTCTTTGGAGTTGCAGGAGTAACTGATAGAATTGGTGAGGGAACTTGGACATTTGGGGCTGTTAGACCAGAAGGATCATGATGGACTGGAGAGGGAGGAGCTATAGGCTGTTGGACTGGAGATTGAGGAGCTGTAGGCTGTTGGACTGGAGATTGAGGAGCTGGTGAAGGCAGTCGGATTGGGGATTGAGGGGCTGGTGAAGGCAGAGATGGTAATGTGGATGGACCTGGAGGGCCATGTCTGATTATTGATGAAATTGCTCGAAGAACAGGCGAGATGGATGGAAGAGCAGGCTGAGATGGCAGTAGGAGAGAGGGTGGAGGTGATGAAGGAGGTTCTGGAATGGGAAGTGGCACAGGTGAAGGAGCAGAGATTGCCTCTGAAATTAGTGTTCTTGAGGGAGGGGCAGGTCTGCGCCTACGCACTAGAGAAGGAGGTTGGAAGCTAGAGGCTTGAGATTGTGAAGGGGAGTTAGCAAAGTCTGGAATTCCTGACTCATCCCCACCTTCAGCAAATGATTCCTCTGGCAGACTAAGCTTTCTTTTACCACGCTTGACAGGTGCTGCCTTAGAAGTCTTTAGCTTAGCCTTATCCAAAACTAGCTCTCCTTTTCTGGTTCTATTAAGTCCCATCTTCTTGAGTGTGGTTTGGAAATAATAATTGGAAGGTTGAAGTCGGACAGGATCTTCATCCTCTGGAAAGACAACTTCAAGCTGAGCAAACAATCTCATCAGGAGCAGATTATAAGGTAAAGATGTAGCCCTGGAGGATACTGCCAGAATCATCCTTCGAACAACAATAAATCCAAGATTGAAAGGTGTCTTGAAATAAAGTGCAAACAGAACAAACAGTTCCATTGCACTCACTTCGTCATAGTGACCACCTTTTGGAACAATATTGAACCCTATCATTTGATGAAATAACCTGGCCCTTGCAGTCAGGTGTTTGCCCTTTAAATGATCAGGGGATTGATTGGGGTCCAAAGCTATTTCCTTGAGAAACTGTAGTCCATCAGACGTACCAAAGAAAGGAGGATCAGTGCCTGTCACATACTTGTAAGGGCAACTATCCAAATGGGAGACCTCCAGAAGGGCATTAATGGATTGTGGAGTAATTTCTATGTGTTTGCCATACACATAGCTCTTTATAATGGAGAAGTCTGAGGTAAAACTAAGATTGGCATAGAACATTCTGATTCCTTTAGGGTAATAGAAGGATTCTAATTCAAATAGGCCTAATAACCCGATATCCTTCAAGGGTTCTATAATGTCCATTCCAGCTAACTCATCAGAGAAAATGCCCTTACTGGGAATCAAAGATTTGTACTTATAATCGTCATGGTATTTTACCTCAGCAGCTTTAGAGATAAAGAAAAGAGATGGCCATGCATTTCCACGAGGGATTTCTCGGGGAGGAAGTTCTGAAACTTTGACCTTCTTCTTGGCCGGTTTGGAAACGGCGCGAGATGATTGACCTTGAAATTCCATTGCAAGGAGAGGATTCGAAAGAGAGGATAGGTAGGGCAGGGGATTATCAGAAAGAGCGCGAAAAATGAAGCGTCTTGGCGAAGAAAGAGGAATTTAAAAGACATAAACGCATCGCCTGACGAAGGAGTCACACGTGTAACAAGGATATCTTCTGATGGGTTACACGTGTCGGCAGATTGATGAATATATCTTCCGATGCCTAGAGAAAACACAGCATCTACCGATGAAAATGCAAATGCATCTACCGATGCCAACAAAAAAACATTGCATCTACCGATGCCATCACAGCACAGAAATGCTCTTTCACATAGGATTTACCAACACAGGAACAACCTTAGTTCTTCTCAACCCGAATGAGACCTAGCCTTATTCTAATATTATTGAAAGTCTTTTCATCCAAAGGCTTGGTAAAGATGTCTGCTAGTTGATCTACAGAATTAACAAATTCTAAGGAGATATCACCTATTTGAACATGATCACGAATGAAGTGATATCTAACATCAATGTGTTTGGTTCTAGAATGCTGAATAGGATTTTTGGAAATGTTTATGGCACTAGTGTTATCACACCGAATAGGAATCCTATCATAAAAGAGATTATAATCTTCCAAAGTCTGTTTCATCCATAACATTTGTGCACAACAACTGCCAGCAGCAATATACTCACTTTCTGCAGTTGACAGTGCAACAGAGTTCTGTTTCTTAGAATACCAGGAAACTAAAGATTCACCAAGAAATTGACAAGTTCCACTGGTGCTTTTCCTATCAACAAGTCTTCCAGCATAGTCAGAATCTGAATAACCTATAAGATCGAAAGAAGTACCTTTCAGATACCATAATCCTAAGTCAGGTGTCCCACTTAAATATTTAAATATCCTTTTGACAGCAGTTAAGTGAGATTCCTTAGGAGCAGCTTGAAATCTAGCACAAAGACAAACACTAAAGAGTATATCTGGCCTACTAGCAGTCAGATATAGCAGAGAACCAATCATACCACGATATTTCTTAATATCAACATTAATTCCTTTTTCATCTTTATCCAATTTAGTTGTGGTACTCATGGGAGTCTTGGAAGATTTGACAGTTTCTAAACCAAATCTCTTAAGAAGTTCCTTAATATACTTTTCTTGACAGAAGAAAATTCCATCAGAAGATTGACTAATCTGGAAACCTAAGAAAAATTTTAACTCCCCCATCATACTCATTTCAAATTCACTCTGCATGAGGGATGAGAACTCACTACACATTGACATTTGTTGACCCAAAAATAATGTCATCGACATAAATTTGAACCAACAGAATATCCTTGTCCTTTTACCTGGTAAACAGAGTTGAATCAGAATTTTCTTTTTTGAAACTCCTTTCCTCAAGGAAATTCTTCAATCTATCATACCAGGTTCTAGGAGCCTGTTTAAGTCCATAAAGAGCTTTCCTTAATTTGAAGACATGGTCAGGTTTATCAAAAGCTTCAAAACCTAAAGGCTGCTCAACATAAACTTCTTCTGTTATAAAACCATTTAAGAATGCACTCTTTACATCCATTTGAAAGAGTGTGAAGTTTTTGTAGCAGGCAAAAGCTAAGAGCATCCTGATAGACTCTAGTCTAGCTACAGGGGCAAAAGATTCCTCAAAATCAATACCCTCTTCTTGAGAGTATCCCTTAGCTACAAGTCTAGCCTTATTTCTAATGACAATCCCATTCTCATCTAATTTATTCTTGTAAACCCATTTAGTTCCAATAATGGGATGATCTTTAGGCCGTGGAACAAGTTCCCATACATTGCTCCTTTCAAATTGATTTAATTCCTCTTGCATTGCAATAATCCAATTTTCATCCAATTCGGCTTCCTCAAACTTCTTAGGCTTTATTTGAGAAATAAATGCCACATTGGCACATAAGTTCCTAAGAGAGGATCTAGTCTTGACTCATAAAGATGGATCGCCTAAGACTTTATCTAATGGATGATTTCTTATATACTTCTAATCTCTCGGAAGAAATGAAGATACATCTTTTACAGGAACGATTTCTAGTGAGGTAGAAGATGGTTCAAAAGATTTTTCAACTTGAATGGAATCAGTAGGCTTTTCTAAGGAAAGAGAATCCAATTGTTTGTTCAAAGAGTCATCCTCATCCACATTGATTATTGGTTGAGGAGTCTCATCAAAATTGACATGTACAGATTCTTCAACAACTAGTGTTCTCTTATTGAAAACTCTATATGCTTTACTGGTCAAGGAATAACCAAGAAAAATTCCAAGATCGGATTTGGAATCGAATTTCCCTAAGTTATCCTTAGTGTTAAGAATGAAGCATTTACTGCCAAAGGCTCTAAAATACTTAACAGAAAGAGTTTTTCCACTCCAGAGCTCATAAGGGGTTTTCTCAAGAATCGATCTTATGGAGACCCGATTAAGCACATAACAGGCTGTTGCAACAGCTTCAGCCCAGAAGTACTTAGGAAGAGAATTTTCATTAAGCATAGTCCTAGCAAGCTCTTGGAGAGACCTATTTTTCCTCTCAACAACACCATTTTGCTGAGGGGTTCTAGGAGAGGAGAAGTTGTGCTCAATTCCATGTTTGAGACACAAGAGTTCGAATCTTTCATTTTCAAATTCTCCACCATGATCACTACGAATAGCAATAATGGCGAGCTCCTTCTCATTTTGAACTCTTTTCCTAAAACTAGAGAAGGTTTCAAAAGTTTCATCCATTGACTTCAGAAAGAAAACCCAAGTGAATCTGGAGAAGTCATCTACAATAACAAAGGCATAGAATTTGCCTCCTAAGCTGGCTATGTTGGAAGGACCGAAGCGGTCCATATGAAGGAGTTGGAGAGGCTTAGAAGTAGAAATTGAATTCTTAGAAGCAAAAGAACTTTTGATCTGCTTGCCCATTTGACAAGCTTCACAGACTTTATCCTTTTCAAAGGATATCTTAGGGATTCCTCTAACTAGATTCTCCCTAGTAATCTTAGCTAAGGTATCCATCCCTACGTGTCCTAATCTCCTCTGCCAAATCCAAGCATCATGAGAAGAGTTAACAGCAAAGCATTTTTCATTAACATGCTCAATAACATCCATGTCAATAATATAGATATTTTCTTTTCTATGGCCAGTGAACAGAGTTTTATCATTAGATGCATCTTTAATTATACATGAGTTTGATTTAAAAATCACCTCATATCCTTTATCACATAATTGGCTAATACTAAGCAGATTATGCTTTAATCCCTCAACTAAAAGCACATTTTCAATAGAAGGATTAATACTGTTACCTATATTGCCGATGCCAACAATTTTGCCCTTTTGGTTTCCACCAAAAGTGACACTTCCTTTCTTTTTGTTGACAGAGGCAAACATGGATGAGTCTCCTGTCATATGCCTCGAGCATCCACTGTCGAGGTACCACTGGTTCTTTCCAGGAGAGCACTCAACCTGCAAAACAGAAATCAATTGGTCTTCTTAGGTACCCAAATCTTTTGGGTCCTAGTGTTAGGCCTGGTCTCCTTAGGAACCCATTGTAGTTTACTGCCAGATTTGATACTGTTGGATTTTAAAGGACACTCAAAAGAGTTATGTCCTACTTTATTACATGCATGACAAGTAGTGGGTTTAACAAAGAAGTTCTTGAAAGCTTTCCTTTTATTGAACTTATCATAGCCTAAACCTGCTTTATCATGGGTAGCTCTATGATTCCCAATTAGCAATGTTAAGTTCTTACTACCATTTGAGAACCAGAGAACAAGTTCATTCAAAGACTCATTTTTCTTCTTAAGTTCGGTGATTTCCTTTTTATGCAAGTCCACTTCTTTAACATGCTTTTCTAGTAAACCTGCATTTTCTCTTTTCAATAAGTTATATTTAGCCTTTAACATGCTAAATTGTTTTACCAAATCATTAAATGCATCAACCATGTCATTGTGTTTATTGATGACATTTTGATTTATTCTAGTACTAATGAGGAGCATGCAAAGCATCTGAGTTTGGTGTTAGAAACACTTAGACAACACCAGCTTTATGCTAAGTTTTCCAAGTGTGAGTTTTGGTTGGATAGAGTTCACTTTCTGGGTCATGTGATCTCTGGAGATGGATTATCAGTCGATCCAGCCAAGGTTCAAGCAGTTAAGGAATGGCCCCAACCGAAGAATGCTACTGATATTAGGAGTTTTGTTGGACTAGCAGGATATTACAGAAAATTTATTGAGGGATTTTCAAAGATTGCAACACCCCTCACTCGTTTAACTAGGAAGAATATCAAATATGATTGGACAGAAGAGTGTGAAATTAGTTTCCAGACTTTAAAACAGAAACTGACCAATGCTCCAATCCTAACCCTTCCTGCTGAGAATGGTAAATTTAGTATTTATTGTGATGCATCCAAGATTGGTCTTGGTTGTGTGTTGATGCAAGATAGAAAGGTAATAGCCTATGCTTCTAGACAGTTGAAAACTCATGAGAAGAATTACCCTACACACGACTTGGAATTAGCTGCAATGGTTTTTGCACTTAAGATTTGGAGGCATTACTTGTATGGACAATCTTGTGAGATATTTTCAGATCATAAGAGCCTGAAGTATATCTTCACACAGAAGAAATTAAATATGAGGCAGCGCCGGTGGTTAGAGTTTGTAAAGGATTATGACTTTGAGATTAAATACCATCCCGGCAAGGCAAATGTAGTAGCCGAT
Organism: Begonia masoniana; assembly: GCA_022432975.1. Taxonomy (NCBI): domain Eukaryota; kingdom Viridiplantae; phylum Streptophyta; class Magnoliopsida; order Cucurbitales; family Begoniaceae; genus Begonia; species Begonia masoniana. Next base: position 38,291,625 of record CM039516.1, read on the forward strand.
GCTTTGAGCAGAGTGACAACATCAGTTTCAGCATTGATTCTTGACTTACCATTAGCCTTAGAATCTGAATTCCTAAAGTTTAATCTAGAGGCAGTATCCAATGTAACAGCTATACTTTCGGCCATAACCTTAAGACCTACAATTCTTGAGAAAATAAAGGAAGCTCAGTCAAATGATGATGAATGCAGCAAGTACAAGTCAAGTATGGATTCTACGGACAATTTAGACTTTAACTGTTCTTCTGATGGAATCCTTAAGTTTAGAAACAGATGGTTTGTTCCTGCCATTATGGAACTTCGGAATGAGATTCTTTCTGAGGCTCATTCTTCTAGATTCTCAGTCCACCCTGGGAGTACGAAGATGTATAAGGATCTTAAACAGCATTACTGGTGGCCAAGTATGAAAAGAAGTGTGGCAGAATATGTAGGATCATGTTTGTGTTGTCAGCAGATTAAAGCCGAGCATCAGAGACCCTCAGGAACATTACAACCTTTACCAGTTCCTGAATGGAAATGGGAACAAATAACCATGGATTTTGTTGTGGGATTACCTAGGACAACTAAAGGACATGATGCAATTTGGGTGATAGTTGACCGTTTGACCAAATCATCCCATTTTCTGCCTATGAAGATGACATACTCGATGGATCAACTTGCTGAGTTGTATGTTCAGGAAGTTGTTAGATTGCATGGAGTTCCAAGCACCATAGTTTCGGACCGAGATGCTAGATTTACATCTAAGTTTTGGAAGAGTCTGCACAAGGCAATGGGGACTCAGCTTAGTTTCAGTACAGCTTTCCACCCTCAAACTGATGGACAATCCGAGAGAACTATTCAGATTCTAGAAGATATGCTCCGTGCATGTGTTTTAGATTTCCAAGGCTCTTGGAGTAAGTACCTAGCTCTGGTAGAGTTCTCTTACAATAACAGTTTTCAGGCAACAATAGGAATGGCACCGTATGAAGCATTGTATGGACGAAAATGCAGATCACCCTTGTATTAGGATGAAGTTGGTGAAGCACAGTTGCTTGGTCCTGATATTGTGCAGCAAACTGTTGAGAAGGTTGCTCTCATCCGTCAGAGGATCTTAACAGCTCAAAGTCGACAGAAAAGCTATGCTGACCGAAGACGCAGAGAGTTAGAGTTTGAAGTTGGTAGTGAGGTTTTTCTTAAAGTATCACCATTCAAAGGAGTTGTAAGATTTTTCTTAAAGTTCTTAGAAGCAAAAGAACTTTTGATCTGCTTGCTCATTTGACAAGCTTCACAGACTTTATCCTTTTCAAAAGATATCTTAGGGATTCCTCTAACTAGATTCTCCCTAGTAATCTTAGCTAAGGTATCCATCCCTACGTGTCCTAATCTCCTATGCCAAATCCAAGCATCATGAGAAGAGTTAACAGCAAAGCATTTTTCATTAACATGCTCAATAACATCCATGTCAATAATATAGATATTTTCTTTTCTATGGCCAGTGAACAGAGTTTTATCATTAGATGCATCTTTAATTATACATGAGTTTGATTTAAAAATCACCTCATATCCTTTATCACATAACTGGCTAATACTAAGCAGATTATGCTTTAATCCCTCAACTAAAAGCACATTTTCAATAGAAGGATTAATACTGTTACCTATATTGCCGAAGCCAACAATTTTGCCCTTTTGGTTTCCACCAAAAGTGACACTTCCTTTCTTTTTGTTGACAGAGGCAAACATGGATGAGTCTCCTGTCATATGCCTCGAGCATCCACTGTCGAGGTACCACTGGTTCTTTCCAGGAGAGCACTCAACCTGCAAAACAGAAATCAATTGGTCTTCTTAGGTACCCAAATCTTTTGGGTCCTAGTGTTAGGCCTGGTCCCCTTAGGAACCCATTGTAGTTTACTGCCAGATTTGATACTGTTGGATTTTAAAGGACACTCAAAAGAGTTATGTCCTACTTTATTACATGCATGACAAGTAGTGGGTTTAACAAAGAAGTTCTTGAAAGCTTTCCTTTTATTGAACTTATCATAGCCTAAACCTGCTTTATCATGGGTAGCTCTATGATTCCCAATTAGCAATGTTAAGTTCTTACTACCATTTGAGAACCAGAGAACAAGTTCATTCAAAGACTCATTTTTCTTCTTAAGTTCGGTGATTTCCTTTTTATGCAAGTCCACTTCTTTAACATGCTTTTCTAGTAAACCTGCATTTTCTCTTTTCAATAAGTTATATTTAGCCTTTAACATGCTAAATTGTTTTACCAAATCATTAAATGCATCAACCATGTCACTATTATCATTATCAGATTCACTATCACTTAAAATACTGGAGGAAGAAGAACTAACCTTGTCCTCGTGTGCCATGAAGCACAGGTTCGCAACTTCCTTATCTTCTGAAGAGGAGGTATCACCTTCATTGTCATCCCAAGTAGCCTTCATGGCCTTCTTCTTAAACTTCTTGGGATACTTCTTTGCTTGTGGACAGTCTGCCTTCATGTGGCCAGGCTTTCCACATCCAAAGCATGTGATTTCCTTGTCCTTTTGGAACTTCTCTCCCTTTGGAAATCTTTTTCCTTGCATTTTCCTCCTTTGGAGGAATTTGCTGAACCTCCTAGTGATGAGTGCAATATCCTCATCATCTTCTTCTACTTCTTCCTCAGATTCTTCATTTTTGCTTGAAGAGGCTTTCAGAGCAATATCCTTCTTTTTGTTGATCTCCTTTTCTTTGAGATCTTCCTTATAATTGGCTCTCATGGTTATCTCATGAGTCATTAGAGAGCCAATGAGCTCTTCAAGCTTGAGCACCTTTAGATCCCGAGCCTCTTGTATTGCAGTCACCTTTGGTTGCCAGGCTCTGGGTAGGCACCTCAAAATTTTTCTTACCTGTTCTTCACCTGAGTAAATATTACCGAGAGCTTTTAATCCATTAGTAATGTTAGTGAACCGAGTAAACATAGATGAAATAGACTCATCCTTTAATATGGAAAATAGTTCATACTCGTGTACTAACATATTTAACTTGCTCTCTTTCACCTGATTTGTGCCCTCGTGTGTAACCTCTAATAAGCGCCAAATCTCTTGGGCACTCTCACACCCTTGTACTCTATTAAATTCGTCTCTATTTAGAGCACAGTACAAGGTGTTTATCGCCTTGGCATTAAGGCTCAGACTCTTTTTGTCTGTATCATTCAGTTCATGTGAGGCTTTGGGAATCTTTACACCATTCTCAGTTTTACTAGCTATGTACGGACCATTTTCTATGTTATTCCATAATTCATAATCTACAGCTTGAACATATATTCTCATCCTAGACTTCCAGTACACATAATCATTACCATCAAAAAATGGAGGTCTAGTGGTAAACTGACCTTCTACTTGTGCAGAGTTTGTGTTGAATGCCATGGTAAATATCTTACAGAGTGTTCTAATACAACTTAGACAGTGATTAACCTGTCTCTGATACCAATTGTAGGACCGGTATTGTCTAAGAGGGGGGGTGATTTAGACTTTTTAATTTTAATTACGAGTCAACCTAATTTCTCTCCTTGATTAAACTTATAGATTTAACACAAGTAATCAAATAATGTAAACTGTGAAGAGAGAGAGAGAGAAATTCGACACCAGTTTTTTTACGTGGTTCGGCCAAACTGCCTACGTCCACGCTCCAAGGCTCCCCCTTGAAGATTCCTTACTTCTCCTCAACGAGAAATCCTGATCGAGCTTTCGGGCGTCGATCCAAAGCCTTTTACACAATACAGGATTGAACTTTACGGGCGTCAATCCACTGCCTTTACAGATTTAGAGTTGGTAATAATAAGTACAGTCTACACTCTCACAAGATTTGAATTTCAAGTTAAGAACTAGAGGTGTAGAGAAAATACAGAGTATGATGATTAGCAGATTAGGGCTCAGGAAATCGAATTCGCAAAAGTTGTATCTTTGTGCTCTAACCTCGACTCTTATACTCTGCTGCAAATCGGCTTGACTTCAATGCTCCTTTTCCAATAATAGAAGTTTTGTTACCGTTGGAGCTGTAGTTGTACAACTATGAATAGCCGTTGCATCTGAATTTGCTGTTCGTCGTCGCCATTAATGTTCTGGAGTTAAGGCTTGAAAACGACGTCACTGTAGCTTCGCGGCTAACTTTGAATTCTGGCGGAAGTTCATCGGCAGAAGCAGCTTATTACACGTCATCGGCAGATGTGTCTTCAAACGTCATCGGCAGATGTGTCTTCAAAGCGCTATCGGCAGATGTAAGCTTTGAACTCCATCGGCAGATGTATACAGAGAAACCATCGGCAGAAGCATCTTGAAAATTCATCGGCAGAAACAACATGAAATGCTATCGGCAGATGCAACACTTCATCGCCATCGACAGAAGGAATTCTTCTTTGTCGTTTAGCTATCGGCAGATGCAACACTTCATCGCCATCGGCAGAAGGAATTCTTCTTTGTCGTTTAGCTATCGGCAGATGCAACACTTTTCAGCCCTGTTTTACTTGTTCAGCTCTGTATACTTAATCCGATTCATTAGACAACTAAAGTACCCTTTTCAAGGGTATTTCCAAAACAATTAATTTCACAAGCATAATCCAATATTCTCATTACATAACCATAACCTAATCAATTTACATTTATGAAGATACAAATACATCATCAAAAACAGTTTAGACTTAAACGACATTTAAGTCAACAGTGTGTTCACCAATGCTATGATAAGTGAATCACAAAATGTTAATGTACCTTTTTATTTAATTGACCACATATTTATCAAGTATCATATTAAAATATTATGTGAATGTCAATATACATAATCCATATCAACATATAATGTGAATGCCGATATGCATGACCATCAACCATCATATGTAAAGTCGCACACATATGTATATCCCACTAAATATTTCACAGTAGCGTCTGCACATTAATGTAAACCTCCAGAAGGCTATGGATTTGCAACCTGAGGGACTCATAATTACTTCTCTTCTATTTTTTGACTTTACACACGTCACACAGTATATAGTCAGCGAGAAATGTTGGGTTCAAATGTTACCAATTATATCTCATACAATACTGTTTTTATATATAAATAACTCTATGATGCATGATTTGAGCATGAATGCATATGAATACATAATAATATATGTGGTATGAACATGCAAAACATGTTATATGAAGAAAAAAAAACGATGCACAAATAATGCCCATACATTTTCCTAGATATTCTTTAGTGATGCTCCAAAATTTACAAAAAACTGATGCTTAATTAATTTTTATCATATTTAAAAAGCATATTTCTCTCACTAATTCTCCTACACCTCTTAATTTTCTTTTATTTTCATACAAAAACTATTTTTTAAGTCCCCTGTTTGTGAGGAAACATTAACACGATGTATAAAGGCAAGAAACAATGGATAACTATCAAGGAATACAACATTAATAATGTAATCTCTTCATTTCCTCTAAAATAAGAAAGAAAAGCTTTTAATATTTTCTCTGTGACCTTACTTGTTTTTCATGAATATTTTTTAAGGGAAAAACTACGATGTTGTGGAAATTGACAAGGGTAATCAACAAATATCTCATGATACATCATACTACATTATTTTCACAAAGACAAAAAGGGGAAAAAAACAGAGAGAGTGAAAGATAAAAGGCATTTTTTTTTATTAAATAGAATATGAAGCGACAATCAATTATAATGTCACATAAGGGTATCAGATTAGTAAGTGAGATTAGGATGTTGGTGTAGTTTTACTCTTTTCTCTCGTACTCTTTCCTTTCTTTCCTACAAATATTTCTCTCACTACTTGTCACATATGTCTTGATTTCTTTTGATTTTTGGATGTAGAAACTCCTCTTTAAAGTCCTCTAATTATAGGATAATAAATTACTCTACTAGACAAAAATGAGGAATGAAACAAATGGTAATTGTCAAGGAATATAATGTCAATAAAATAATGCAATCTATTGCTTCTCTCTAAAATAAGTGAGAAAAGCTTCCTACGTGGAGTCCCCTAGTGATCCAAATACAATGTTATTAGCTTTGAGTCGGAACCTGCACGAATTTATTTTTTACGTTAGTCCAAAATATATTATACTAGGTAAGAGGAAGAACTCAATTAGTATGAGCTGCACTATTACCATCAATAGAATATTAAGTCGTCTTTGCCTTCACAGAGCGGACTGTCACATGTTCTCTACGAGCTTACTTGTTTTTCATGGATTATTTTTGAAGAAAATATAAGAGATTGTGGAGATTGAAAAGGCTAATCAACAAGAATCTCGTGGTACATTATAGGGAAATTATCGATTTGAACCCTGTACTATACACTGTTTTTCAATTCAAACCCTGTACTAAAAAAACCGGCAAAGTGAACCTTATACTATCATTCCGTTATCAATTTGAACCTTTTAGACATTTTCGTTAAAACCTTGCGTTAATGCACGTGCGGGCTAAAAAATCAAAAGGAAAAAAGCTTGTCTTTTCCAGACGAAGCCCTAAATCCCCAATTCCTATTCGATTTCGCGAGCTCCTCTCTGCATTCCAGACGAAGTCGCAAACTCGTTCCAGAGCGCTCCAGCCCCCGAAATCCTCCCTCCCTCTTCGTTTTTCCCATTTTCCAGTTTCCAGAGCTGAGCTCTAGCCCGAAAGTCGTGAAGCTCCGATTTTTCCAGCAAGCACCCGACGCTCCTACGAAGCTCCGATTTTCGTTTTCCACTCAGGTTTGTTATTGTTTTTTTTTTTCTCCTCCTTTAACAATGAGAGAAGATCTTACCAGTTTCTGTGATTCTTTTTCTGTCACCCGAGTAGTACAGTTGATTATTATTTTCTGAGATATCTTTGATATTGAATGTATCGCAGAGAAAGCAAACCCTTTATACACTGAAAAAATATTACCAAAATTAAATCTTCAGTAATTTGATATGAAATTATTGTTAGAACTAAGAGGCCGGCGGCGTAATTGGAATTCTTACTTGATTTCTGAGTTGCAGTGATATTCTCCTCTGAGTCCCAACAGTTTCTACACCAAATTAAAGTTTTTTCTTTTAGAAAATTCGGTAAGCCTTACTAGTTATGCAGTCAAAGTTTGATCAAATTTTTAAGACCCAAAATAGCATGAAGAATCACCTTAAGACTCGCATAACAATCCTCGAGATTATCATTGTACAAAATATGAAAGATTCAGGAAAATCATTAGTTTTGTTATATTTGGTGCAAGTGTAGAACATAACATGTTAAGATTGGTCTAATATTTGTGTTTATACGGCCAAGTTGGTTTAATCTAATCAATGCTTGATTGAACCCTTTATAGTCACAAAATTTGTTACGATTATCATCAATTGGTCACTGTTATGTTATTATGTAACGCCCCGAGTTATCTGAACCCGGTTCGCTACTCATTACTTGACCATGACTAAGAAATTTCGAATAAATTTAAAACTTCATTCGACATACAAAATTTGACGTTTACTAAACGTTCAAAACATTTGAAAACTTTGCAGCGGAAAAATTATTTAAGACTACAATGGGATTAAACTAGCGGTGAAAATAGTGTTGGAAAGATTAATGGAAATATTTAAAGTATTCGGTCAAGAGAAAACAAGGTTTTAAATGATGGGCTACTCAAGGAATTACAAAAGTCGAATTCATCTGCCGACGACAAAGTCAACGGAAGGAAACGGAACGAGGTTCCTGCCGATGACGTCACGAGTTGAACTCGTCTGCCGACGACTAGTCAACGGAAGGAAACGGAACGAGGTTCCTGCCGATGACGTCACGAGTTGAACTCGTCTGCCGACGACTAGTCAACGGAAGGAGCAGAAGCAGAAAACCAAAGGCTTCTGCCGATGACGTCTACACAACTTCACCCACAACTTCATCTGCCGATGAAATCATGGTAACTACACACACCATTTCATCTGCCGATGAAGTTAACATAACTTCATCTGCCGATGAAGTCAGCGTAATTTCATCTCTCAATAGACAAACACACGTCATCTTCCGATAACAACAATATGACTCCACGCCTTCCGATTCGCTAAACGACAAACGGGTTTCTCCCTCTTCCGATGGAATGGACTACATCTGCCGACACGTGCTACTCACGTAACTCCTTAAAGCACCTACTGATAGACTTTAAAATTTACATCTTCCGATGGCTTTTCTGAAGACATCTTCCGATAGAATTTAAAATTTACTCACCATCTACCGACAGATATCATCTGTCGATAGAGAGCAAAACAACAACTCTAATCGCTTCCCTTGCAGATCCAGTAATAAATCAGCAGAATACTGAATTCAGAGAAAACTAAGGATACTTTTGAAAACTTCAAGTAACTCATTCTCGCTAAAAACTAACCAGAGGCAATCCAAACCTTTGTGTCACTAGAAACTCATAAGTACTAACTTGAAATCCCAACAGAATATCGTTATCGGAAAAGAAACTCAAAAGCGAATTCCAAAACATTTAAAATTTCTACTGTCATGAAAGCTCAGTATAATAAGTTTGAAATACTATCAATTAATCTTTATTAGTCAATGACACCAGTCAAACCGCCCCATCAGATGCCTGACTGTTGCACAGCCGTGCTCCACCAACCTCATCTACTCGATTATGCTCTCAGGGAAATCACCTGCTGTATCCTCAACACCTACATCACAAAACTCACCTATTAGCCTAATGCTAAGCAAGTAAAGCATTAATGAAATGTATGCTGAAACATAAACCCTGATCATGCAGTTTCTAATTTTCTCAACTCAGTTGTGCATCGTTCATAAACTGGTCTGATCCCTAAGTTCCCTTGGGAGTGGGATCGGTTCTCCCAATGTAATAAATCCTCTACTCAGTTAAGGGGCGGATTACTTCCCTTAACAGCTAATACAGATCCCTTAATTCCCTTGGGAGTGGGATCGGTTCTCCCAATGTAATAAATCCTCTACTCAGTTAAGGGGCGGATTACTTCCCTTAACAGCTACTCTGTTTCATTCGATTCATACTCATCATAACCTTGCACATAAATTCATTTTCGTAATTCTTCAAAAACTTAATGCATGACATAAAGAAAAGAAACACTCAAACATGCATAAACCTACTGTTTTGTGATGTAGGCCCGAAGGCTCACACATTACTTTACTTACCTGGCTCCTGGAAATCGCTCGGCTATATGCTACTCCAAAAATCTGCTCACCTAAAACCATTGACAGATTATGGATTAGATCTCCACTAAACTTTATCTAACTACTGAAGTCTAAGGAAGCCAGTTTGGGGCTCTACTGATTAAGCATTCCCGATACATCACTAAACCCCAAAACCCAAATCTCTCACCCGCAGCTTATCGAAGATACATACATCGCAATCCTTCAGCTACCCTAGCACTAGAACGGCAAGTAGTTGATTCAAAACTCACCTTGGTTGGGGAAAACCGGAGGGGAAATCGCCCAGAGGTAGTCTGCTTGAGCTGAGAGGTAAGAGTAATAATACAGTGGCGGCTAAACCTCACTAAACCTTTCCTTAAATACTTTATCCACAATATAAATTCACAATTACCACTTTGCCCCTGCCTAGTCATTTACAACCTAATCAACATTTCACTAAATTTTAACCATAAAAATTATATTCCACCGTTTAATAACTTATTTTGATTTATTGAAACCGAGTGCTACAATCTACCCTCCTTAAAAGAATTTTGTCCTCAAAATTCAGTACCTGAATAACTTCGGATGTTGATCCATCATGTCTTGCTGGCGTTCCCAAGTTGTCTCCTCCAAGTTCTGGTTGTGCCATAAGACTTTCACTAGTGGCACTTCTTTGTTGCGCAATACCTTCACTGCATAATCTAGAATCTTTACTGGCTTTTCTTCATAGGTGAGTGTAGGTTGAATCTCAATGTTCTGCTGTTCAACGACATGAGTTGGATCCCGTATACACTTCTTTAGCATAGAGACATGGAACACATCATGTATTCCTTCCATAGAAGCTGGTAGCTGTAATTGATAGGCTGCTTTCCCAACTCTCTTCAGGATAGTGAACGGTCCAATAAATCTGGGGTTCAACTTTCCTCTTTTTCCAAATCTCACGACTCCTTTGAAAGGTGACACCTTAAGGAAAACTTCATCCTCTACTTCAAATTCCAGTTCTCTTCTCCTCTGGTCTGCATAGCTTTTCTGTCGGCTTTGAGCTGTCAAAATTCTCTGTCGGATGAGGGCAATCTTCTCCACTGTTTGCTGCACGATATCAGGACCTAGTAGTTGTGCTTCACCAACTTCATCCCAGTACAAAGGTGATCTGCATTTTCGTCCATATAATGCCTCATACGGTGCCATTCCTATTGTCGCCTGAAAACTGTTGTTGTAAGAGAACTCTACCAATGGTAAATACTTACTCCAAGATCCTTGAAAATCTAATATGCACGCTCGGAGCATATCCTCTAAGGTCTGAATAGTTCTCTCGGATTGTCCATCTGTTTGAGGGTGAAAGGCTGTGCTAAAGTTAAGTTGTGTTCCCATAGCCTTATGCAAACTTTTCCAAAACTTAGATGTAAATCTAGAGTCTCGGTCTGAAACTATAGTGCTTGGAACTCCATGCAATCTAATGATCTCTTGCACATACAATTCTGCTAGTTGATCCATCGAATATGTTATCTTGATAGGCAGAAAATGGGCGGATTTGGTCAAACGATCAACTATTACCCAAATTGCATCGTGTCCTTTTGTTGTTCTAGGCAATCCTGTAACAAAATCCATTGCCACTTGATCCCACTTCCATTCCGGAACTGGTAGGGGTTGCAATGTTCCTGCAGGCCTCTGATGTTCAGCTTTGACCTGCTGGCAGACCAAACATGACTCCACGTACTCCGCCACACATCTTTTCATACTTGGCCACCAAAAATGCTGCTTGAGATCTCTGTACATCTTAGTACTTCCAGGATGAATAGAGAGTCTAGAAGAATGAGCCTCGGATAGAATTTCCTTTCGAAGCTCGACATTAGCTGGAACAAACCATCTGTTTCTAAACTTAAGGATTCCATCAGCCGAGCAGTTGAAATCTGTCTTGACAGTAGAATCTATGTACAGCTTATACTTATTGCATTCAGCGTCATTCATTTGAACTTCCTTTATTCTCCCCAAAATAGTAGGCCTCAAAGATATGGCCGAAAGCATGGCTGACACGCTAGATACTGCTTCAAGGTTAAACCTTAGGAATTCAGTCTCTAAGGCTATCGGTATGTCTAGAATCAACGTAGAAACCGATGGAGTCACCCTGCTCAAAGCGTCTGCCACTACATTCGCTTTGCCGGGATGATACTTAATCTCAAAGTCATAGTCTTTTACAAATTCCAACCATCTACGTTGCCTCATGTTTAGCTCCTTTTGTGTGAAAATGTACTTCAGACTCTTATGATCTGAAAATATTTCGCAAGTTTGTCCATACAGGTAGTGCCTCCAAATCTTTAATGCAAAAACCACTGCAGCTAATTCTAAGTCATGAGTAGGATAATTCTTCTCGTGCACTTTTAATTGCCTAGATGCATAAGCTATAACTTTTCCGTCTTGCATCAAAACACAGCCAAGTCCAATTTTGGAAGCATCGCAATAAATACTAAACTTACCATTTTCAACAGGAAGGGTTAGTATAGGTGCATTGGTCAATTTCTGCTTTAAGGTTTGGAAACTGAACTCACACTTATCAGTCCAAATGTACTTTACATTTTTCCTTGTTAACATAGTGAGGGGTGTGGCAATCTTCGAAAACCCCTCAATGAACTTTCTGTAGTACCCTGCTAGTCCAAGAAAGCTCCTGATATCTGTAGCATTCTTCGGTTGGGGCCATTCCTTAACTGCTTGAACTTTAGCTGGATCGACAGATATTCCATCACCAGAGATCACGTGACCAAGAAAGTGAACTCTGTCCAACCAAAATTCACACTTGGAAAACTTAGCATAAAGTCGGTGCTGTCTTAGTAACTCCAACACCAAACCCAAATGCCTCACATGCTCGTCCTCAGTTTTAGAGTAGATTAGGATGTCATCAATGAATACAATAACAAACTTATCTAAATACTCACGAAACACCCTATTCATGAGATCCATGAAGGCTGCTGGTGCATTTGTCAAACCAAAAGACATAACCAAAAACTCATAGTGTCCATACCTTGTACGAAAAGCAGTCTTTGGGATGTCTTCGGATTTAACCTTCAATTGGTAATAACCGGACCTTAAGTCAATCTTAGAGAAAACTCTCGCACCCTTAAGTTGGTCAAATAAGTCGTCAATCCTCGGTAGAGGGTACTTATTCTTGACAGTTAACTTATTCAATTCTCTATAATCAATGCACATACGCATTGATCCATCCTTCTTCTTGACAAAGAGGACAGGTGCACCCCACGGTGAGAAGCTTGGGCGTATGAATCCCTTCTCCAACAAGTCCTCCAACTGTTTCTTTAACTCTTTAAGTTCTGTTGGTGCTAGTCTATATGGATTTTTAGACACAGGCTCGGCTCCGGGGTAAACATCTACAACAAATTCGATTTCTCTATCGGGTGGTAAACCAGGAAGGTCATCTAAAAACACTTCAGGAAAGTCTCGGACAGTTAGGACATTCTGAGGATTTGCCTTTCCTACAAGCCGTGCGTCTAAAACGCTAGCTAAGAAGCACAAATACCCTCTACACAGGGAAGGTCTAGTGTTCATGGAAGTCATCACAGACATCACCTCACTCTTCCTTGAGGCCTGAAAGGTATGTTTCAAATTACCAGGGGGTTGGAAACTAACTATTCCAGTCCTACAATCAATTGTGGCATAATGTTTAAACAACCAATCCATTCCTAGGATTACATCAAATCCCATTATGTCCATAATAATGAGATCGGCAGGTAAATTCATGTTCCCTACCAATACATTGCTATCAGGAATTACTTGGTTAGAGTGCATATGTTCACCAGAGGGTAAGGCAACATCAAATACATGCACAGTAGAGGTAAGCTTTACATCTAACTTATCAGCAAATGTCAATGCTACGAATGAATGTGTTGCACCAGAATCTATCAATGTAAAAGCGGGTAGGGAATTGACCAGTATAGTACCTGACACCACAGCAGGCTGCTCATCATCGCCTGGCTCAACCATGGAGAATATTCTTGGCTTAATCACAGCAGGGCCATTCTTCAAGGCCGGACAGTCTCTGTTAAAGTGACCAACCTTGCCGCAGTTGAAACACCGAGTGACTCTGGGTCTCGGGCAATCTCTGAAAGCATGCCCAACTTCATCGCAATTGAAACACTTTCCCGATCCAAACCTGCATTCACCCAAATGACTTTTCATACACTTCGGACACTGGGGATACTTCTGACTATCCGGTACTTTCCTCCTTGATCTTTGGCTATTCTGGCCTTCATTCGGCCTCTTCATCCCTCTCTGTTGTTGTGGTTGAACAAACCTTTGTGGGACTTCCTTTGTTCCAGCACACATCCTTTCAGCCTCTTCCACTTCCAGAGCAGTGGACACTACCTTCACTTAACGCCAAACCTTTAATACCGCAAAATTTAACTCCTCGGTAAATTTCTGGTTTCAGTCCATGCACAAACTTGAACACCTTATCCTCGTCTTTGTGAGCAAAGTGTCCAGCAAACCTGGACAGGGACTCAAACTGCCTACTATACTCGGCCACAGACCCTGTCTGCTTCAAGTTCAGAAACTCCAACTTCTTTGCAGTTTGGACGGTGCTATTGAAATACTTCCCATAGAAAATGTCTTTGAATCGTGACCATTGCATTGTCAAAACATCTGTGGTGGTCTCTATTGTCTCCCACCAGAGCTGAGCTTCTCCAGCCAAATGAAAGGTTGCCAATGTGACTTTCTCTTCTTCTCCTATGTTGGCACACCTGAACATACTTTCAATCTTCCTAAGCCATCCCTCAGCAATGACTGGATCGGAGGAATGTCCATCAAATGTGGGTGGTCTCAGTCTCCGGAATCTATCTCCAGAATGTTCACTGTTAGAACCTGAGTTAGCACTTCCTTGTGCTTCCCGATTCAACAGCACTCCTAATTGATCAGATTGTTGACGCACAATATCAGTCTGCTGACGCATTAATTCTGTCAGCTGCCTAATTACACTAGAGTCCTCCTCACGTCTAGGACTTGGTATCTCTCTTGGTATTCTTGGTCTTCCTGGGCGCCTAGCCATTTTACTAATTTCCTGCACAGGGTTAACTACTCTCATAAACATTTTATAACTAAAGCTAACATAAACACTTACAGTTGTTGGAGTACTTCCATGCAACGATTGGCACTGATGAGTAATCTTTTGAACGGTTTAACTGAATGTCTCTGATACCATACTGTAACGCCCCGAGTTATCTGAACCCGGTTCGCTACTCATTACTTGACCATGACTAAGAAATTTCGAATAAATTTAAAACTTCATTCGACATACAAAATTTGACGTTTACTAAACGTTCAAAACATTTGAAAACTTTGCAGCGGAAAAATTATTTAAGACTACAATGGGATTAAACTAGCGGTGAAAATAGTGTTGGAAAGATTAATGGAAATATTTAAAGTATTCGGTCAAGAGAAAACAAGGTTTTAAATGATGGGCTACTCAAGGAATTACAAAAGTCGAATTCATCTGCCGACGACAAAGTCAACGGAAGGAAACGGAACGAGGTTCCTGCCGATGACGTCACGAGTTGAACTCGTCTGCCGACGACTAGTCAACGGAAGGAAACGGAACGAGGTTCCTGCCGATGACGTCACGAGTTGAACTCGTCTGCCGACGACTAGTCAACGGAAGGAGCAGAAGCAGAAAACCAAAGGCTTCTGCCGATGACGTCTACACAACTTCACCCACAACTTCATCTGCCGATGAAATCATGGTAACTACACACACCACTTCATCTGCCGATGAAGTTAACATAACTTCATCTGCCGATGAAGTCAGCGTAATTTCATCTCTCAATAGACAAACACACGTCATCTTCCGATAACAACAATATGACTCCACGCCTTCCGATTCGCTAAACGACAAACGGGTTTCTCCCTCTTCCGATGGAATGGACTACATCTGCCGACACGTGCTACTCACGTAACTCCTTAAAGCATCTACTGATAGACTTTAAAATTTACATCTTCCGATGGCTTTTCTGAAGACATCTTCCGATAGAATTTAAAATTTACTCACCATCTACCGACAGATATCATCTGTCGATAGAGAGCAAAACAACAACTCTAATCGCTTCACTTGCAGATCCAGTAATAAATCAGCAGAATACTGAATTCAGAGAAAACTAAGGATACTTTTGAAAACTTCAAGTAACTCATTCTCGCTAAAAACTAACCAGAGGCAATCCAAACCTTTGTGTCACTAGAAACTCATAAGTACTAACTTGAAATCCCAACAGAATATCGTTATCAGAAAAGAAACTCAAAAGCGAATTCCAAAACATTTAAAATTTCTACTGTCATGAAAGCTCAGTATAATAAGTTTGAAATACTATCAATTAATCTTTGTTAGTCAATGACACCAGTCAAACCGCCCCATCAGATGCCTGACTGTTGCACAGCCGTGCTCCACCAACCTCATCTACTCGATTATGCTCTCAGGGAAATCACCTGCTGTATCCTCAACACCTACATCACAAAACTCACCTATTAGCCTAATGCTAAGCAAGTAAAGCATTAATGAAATGTATGCTGAAACATAAACCCTGATCATGCAGTTTCTAATTTTCTCAACTCAGTTGTGCATCGTTCATAAACTGGTCTGATCCCTAAGTTCCCTTGGGAGTGGGATCGGTTCTCCCAATGTAATAAATCCTCTACTCAGTTAAGGGGCGGATTACTTCCCTTAACAGCTAATACAGATCCCTTAATTCCCTTGGGAGTGGGATCGGTTCTCCCAATGTAATAAATCCTCTACTCAGTTAAGGGGCGGATTACTTCCCTTAACAGCTACTCTGTTTCATTCGATTCATACTCATCATAACCTTGCACATAAATTCATTTTCGTAATTCTTCAAAAACTTAATGCATGACATAAAGAAAAGAAACACTCAAACATGCATAAACCTACTGTTTTGTGATGTAGGCCCGAAGGCTCACACATTACTTTACTTACCTGGCTCCTGGAAATCGCTCGGCTATATGCTACTCCAAAAATCTGCTCACCTAAAACCATTGACAGATTATGGATTAGATCTCCACTAAACTTTATCTAACTACTGAAGTCTAAGGAAGCCAGTTTGGGGCTCTACTGATTAAGCATTCCCGATACATCACTAAACCCCAAAACCCAAATCTCTCACCCGCAGCTTATCGAAGATACATACATCGCAATCCTTCAGCTACCCTAGCACTAGAACGGCAAGTAGTTGATTCAAAACTCACCTTGGTTGGGGAAAACCGGAGGGGAAATCGCCCAGAGGTAGTCTGCTTGAGCTGAGAGGTAAGAGTAATAATACAGTGGCGGCTAAACCTCACTAAACCTTTCCTTAAATACTTTATCCACAATATAAATTCGCAATTACCACTTTGCCCCTGCCTAGTCATTTACAACCTAATCAACATTTCACTAAATTTTAACCATAAAAATTATATTCCACCGTTTAATAACTTATTTTGATTTATTGAAACCGAGTGCTACATATTATTATCCATAGTTATTTAGTTTTCTATGCAACTTACATTGCTTTTTAATTACGGACAGTAAAATTCTTTAAGAGGCCATAGCTCGAGGTGTAGGTGTTGTTGAGATAATCTGATTGACAATGGCTTCTTCGCATGCATCGCAAAGGAATGAAGGTGCTATCGGTATAGGTTCTCATTATTCTTTAAATAAGTGGTGTTTGTAATTATACAATATTCATTGTGTCATTTTGTAGATAATTCGGAGATGTTGTCAAATGTTAAATGTTTTTGTAATGCAAGAGCTCGTCTTCGTACATCATGGACACCGAAGAATCCTGGTAGAAGATTTTTTGGCTGTCAATACTATGCGGTAATATAATGTTAATTTATAATGTTAATTTGTAATTATACAATATAACATGCAATTTGTTACAGGTGGAATCAGGAGGATGCAATTTTTTTTCATGGTACGATGCAGCCATGGGATTGAGGGAGAAAGATATAATTAATGGGTTTCGATCAAAAATAGAAAGCATGGAGCAAATCCAGGAAGCTATGTTGAATAAGTGGAAGAAAAAAAGTGCAATGTATTTACAATTGTGGTTATTTACAACTGCATTGTTTGTAGCTTATGTTTATATGACTATGTGATTTAGTGTATGTTCGATGGTAGCTTATGTTTAACAATCAAGGAAATGACAATGAAGACTTGTAGTTGATTGATGAGATTCATGTTTTGGTGTTTGTATTTCATTTTTATTTGTTGATGGTAGAGGTGCTCAGAACTTGACAGAGACAAGTGTTGGGATCTATTATTACATAGCCATGAGACTCAACAAACCCATGTGTTTCTACTGCCAATTCATAGCATTTGCCAAGATTATACCCAAAACCCATCCATGTTTCTTGTTTTCTAAAGCTAAACTACATCTAATTATTCATCTCAACTCAACAACCAATGTTGATTGTTTAAGGCTTGTCGTTCAATTCTTGCCTTTTGTTAAATCTCAAATCAAAAAACTGCCTTTATATTATAACTCTAGTCATCAGGCTCCTCCCTCCTCTCATCTGCTGTTGAAATTATGCTTTCAACCCCTAATCAAATCAAAATAACCAAAAAGAAAAAACCCATTGAAAAGTCATGTGTCATATTACATGTACAGGAAATAAAACATCAAACAATCGAAAGAGAACTAGCTAAGTTTGACGACATACGTATTATAAACAATAAAAACAATAAAAAGGTCTCTTCAAAATGAAGTGTGACATAGGAAATGACCCACAACAAACAAAATGAAATGCTCCATTTGTGAAATTGGTCCATCTTCCCTCAACAAATCTCCCACCTGCGAATACGAAATGAAATGATCCATCATTATAAAATGCATTTTGACCTACGTAAAATTCAATAAGAGGCCAAAGTGCAAATACCAAAGACAATTGAAAATTGTGGATTCTTGCAAGTGTCATTTCTGAAATTGGTCCATATTCCCTCAACGACTCTCCTACCTGCGAAGACGAAATGAAATGATCCATCATTATAAAATGCATTTATAAAATTTAGTGTAGACATACATAAGATTCATTAAGAGGCCAAAGTGTAAATACCAAATAAGTGCAAACACCAAAGAATCCTGGTAGAAGATGCATTTAGACCCCTCGGCCTCTTCCTCTTTCTCTTCCTCTTTCTCCCTTCCGCTTACAGCTCCATGTGTAGTTGGTGTAGATGTGTTAGAATTAACTCCTTCGCACCTCCTGACATTATGTCCCACCCCATTGCACTTAGAGCATCTCATCACTCTATTCTTTTAGAGATATTGTACTGCTTTCAGGCTCATCGGCGTCTCTAATTCTCTTCTTCCGTGGTCTACCTGGCTGTTTTTTTGTAATGGTGGGATGATTGTAGGTGACGGAATCTCTGGCCACATACTCATCCCATTAACCGGAGCAATGTAGTGGGAATACATATGTAAGAAGGTTCGTCTATGGTAATGTTCATGCACATACTCCTCAACATCTCGTCTCAAATACCTGATGCAAGGAATTGAGTGAACACAAGGAATTCCCGTCAGAGTCCACGCAAGTCAGAGTCCACGCAAAGCAACTGCAACTTAGAGTATTAAAGTCCACGGTATATTGCTCATTGCCGTTAGAGACCTCGAACCGATTCCCTCCTGCAACTATATGGGACCAGTTTCGTGAAGCATATTCTAACTTTGTAAGCTTAGTTTTATGCGAGGACATACTAATCCCGTACACTCCTGCATTTCTTTTTGCTTCTCTGGTATTTTTGTCATTAGAATCTTCCGTATCTGCTCAAATAAAGTCAAAATAGGCTTGTCCCGAGCAGGCAAAATCAAAGCGTTAAAACACTCACTTAAGTGTTCAGCCTCATATCACATTTTGAAATCGGACTAAGTGCCTCTCTCTTCCGCTTACAGCTCCATGTGTAGTTGGTGTAGATGTGTTAGAATTAACTCCTTCGCACCTCCTGACATTATGTCCCACCCCATTGCACTTAGAGCATCTCATCACTCTATTCTTTTTAGAGATATTTGTACTGCTTTCAGGCTCATCGGCGTCTCTAATTCTCTTCTTCCGTGGTCTACCTGGCTGTTTTTTTTTGTAATGGTGGGATGATTGTAGGTGACGGAATCTCTGGCCAATACTCATCCCATTAACCGGAGCAATGTAGTGGGAATACATATGTAAGAAGGTTCGTCTATGGTAATGTTCATGCACATACTCCTCACACATCTCGTCTCAAATACCTGATGCAAGGAATTGATGTGAACACAAATTCCCGTCAGAGTCCACGCAAAGCAACTGCAACTTAGAGTATTAAAGTCCACGGTATATTGCTCATTGCCGTTAGAGACCTCGAACCGATTCCCTCCTGCAACTATATGGGACCAGTTTCGTGAAGCATATTCTAACTTTGTAAGCTTAGTTTTTATGCGAGGACATACTAATCCCGTACACTCCTGCATTTCTTTTTGCTTCTCTGGTATTTTTGTCATTAGAATCTTCCGTATCTGCTCAAATAAAGTCAAAATAGGCTTGTCCCGAGCAGGCAAAATCAAAGCGTTAAAACACTCACTTAAGTTGTTCAGCCTCATATCACATTTTGAAATCGGACTAAAGGCATGCTTCGACCAATACTTTGGATCTGTTTTACTCCAAGCTGTGTAGGCTGCCTTGTTAATTGCTTCTAATTTCTTCATTTCTCGCTTGAATGCCTGCTCCGTCGTCGCCATTGAAGCTTTCCATATGACTTCCTTATACATTTTCCCAGGAAACTTGTTCTTGAAATTACTGTGCAAGTGCCTCAAGCAAAATCGATGCTCATGATGGGGCGCCAGCTCCTCCAAAGCAGGAACCAACCCCTGCAAAAATGAAAAAGAAACAGTTATAAAATTAAAAGCAAATACAGTCAAAATGTAAATTGAAATTTTTTGTAATACCTTTTGTTGATCACAAATGAAAGTCCATGTTAGATCGTCGGCCCTTATTATGTCATTCAATAATTGTTGCAGAAACCATTTCCAGGAGTCTTTACACTCACTCTCCACGACCGCAACGGCTACTGGATATAATCCATCATTCCCGTCGATCGATACAGCTGTAAGTAGTTGTCCTGTACAGGCTCCTTTCAAATGACACCCATCCAAACATATCACGCGTCTTCCTGCAGCTAACAATCCGTCTTTACATGCACGTAAACACATATAAGCTCTCTGGAATCTACGCGATTGTGACTGAGGCACCTCCTGTAATTCAACGACGAATGTGCTCCCAGGATTGGACCTGCGAATCTCAGCTGCATAACGCCATAAAAGTTTGTATTGCTCCTCTGCATTACCATCATTCATCATCCTAGCTTTGCGTCGGGCTCTGTAAGCTAAGATCGGTGTAATGGTTACCCCTAATTCCCTCTGCACAGTTTCAATAATGGATGAGATGTTCCAATCTGGTTGGCTCTTAAACCTCAGTAAGTACTCCTGAGCAATCCACTTTGATGAAGCCATTCTATTCCGCACTATCCGTGCACAATTGTGATTATGATTGAGCGTCCTTATTTGGAAACTTTCTTCGCTGTTTAATTTGGATGCATGCAGCACCCAATGACAACCATCCATACATACTGCTCTTAGCCTCGTCTTCTCACTTTTTGCAAACCGGATCCCATAACCATGCTTAACAGCGTATTTCTTCACAATATCTTTGAGCTTTGCCAATGAACTAAAAGTCATGCCAAGATCCAAAGGTATTTTACCTTCTCTTGAATCAGCAGCATTGTCGAAGCTATCTTCACTTCCTTCATCTTCATAACTATTGACATTGACACGTACCTGCTCCACATCACCATCATCCTCCTCATGATCCTCGCCATCATCATCCTCATGATCATTGCCATCATCCTCATCCTCATCATCATGCTCATGCTCATCATCATCCTCATACTCATCCTCTTCCATTTCGAACTCATCGTACTCAAAATTTTCAGCATCCTCATCATAAACAACCATAGGTAAATTACCAAAAATTACATCCTCACCACAGACACTACTACTCCCTTCACCAACTTGGTTCTTGCTGTTGATGTCTTCCACATATACTTTCACATATCTCTTATAATTTACTGATTTTACCATTGCAAGTATATCTTCGTCAGTTTTGAGATTCCTCAAACCCTTCGTCAACCCATGCCCCGGCACACAATAATGCAGCTCCTTCCATTTAAGTACTCCTATCTCTTTCAACATATCATGGATCTCAATTATTGACAATAAGTCTCCATCACAGTTGTCAACAACTTCCTTTTTGCCTCCCACATATTGTGCGCCATTTCTTAAGACAAATTTACCACCAAAATTGAATTCCAAAGAAAATTCAGCCATTGGAATTTCCTGTTAGACAAAATGACAATCAATTAATTCATACTATGCAAAGGCAAGCAAGCAAAAAAAATCGATCTTAGTGCTATTTAAGTGACAGTTGCTAAAGAATTTTACTGTCCGTAATTAAAAAGCAATGTAAGTTGCATAGACAACTAAATAACTATGGATAATAATAACATAACAGTGACCAATTGATGATAATCGTAACAAATTTTGTGACTATAACAGGGTTCAATCAAGCATTGATTAGATTAAACCAACTTGGCCGTATAAACACAAATATTAGACCAATCTTAACATGTTATGTTCTACACTTGCTCCAAATATAACAAAACTAATGATTTTCCTGAATCATTCATATTTTGTACAATGATAATCTCGAGGATTGTTATGCGAGTCTTAAGGTGATTCTTCATGCTATTTTGGGTCTTAAAAATTTGATCAAACTTTGACTGCATAACTAGTAAGGCTTACCGAATTTTCTAAAAGAAAAAACTTTAATTTGGTGTAGAAACTGTTGGGACTCAGAGGAGAATATCACTGCAACTCAGAAATCAAGTAAGAATTCCAATTACGCCGCTGGCCTCTTAGTTCTAACAATAATTTCATATCAAATTACTAAAGATTTAATTTTGGTAATATTTTTTCAGTGTATAAAGGGTTTGCTTTCTCTGCGATACATTCAATATCAAAGATATCTCAGAAAATAATAATCAACTGTACTACTCGGGTGACAGAAAAAGAATCACAGAAACTGGTAAGATCTTCTCTCATTGTTAAAGGAGGAGAAAAAAAACAATAACAAACCTGAGTGGAAAACGAAAATCGGAGCTTCGTAGGAGCGTCGGGTGCTTGCTGGAAAAATCGGAGCTTCACGACTTTCGGGCTAGAGCTCAGCTCTGGAAACTGGAAAATGGGAAAAACGAAGAGGGAGGGAGGATTTCGGGGGCTGGAGCGCTCTGGAACGAGTTCGCGACTTCGTCTGGAATGCAGAGAGGAGCTCGCGAAATCGAATAGGAATTGGGGATTTAGGGCTTCGTCTTGAAAGGACAAGCTTTTTTCCTTTTGATTTTTTAGCCCGCACGTGCATTAACGCAGGGTTTTAACGGAAATGTCTAAAAGGTTCAAATTGATAACGGAATGATAGTATAAGGTTCACTTTGCCGGTTTTTTTAGTACAGGGTTTGAATTGAAAAACAGTGTATAGTACAGGGTTCAAATCGATAATTTCCCTACATTATATTACATTACCTTCAGTGTAAATCCTACCAACATGCCAACTCACTGCCCAACGACCATCTTTCAAGCCCAATTAATGTATAAATTGTGATAAAGGATGAGAAGTTCAGTTTTGCAGGCCAAAAACCGATAAATGATCATTGTGTGACTTGCAAATTTATTGTTTTCTGCTTAAAGTTTCCATTTCTACGAAAATTTGTTTACTATTATCATCGTTTGTTCAGCTTTTCAGATGTGTGTAATCTTTATGCCTGGATTTCATTGTTTATTAATTATAAGTTCTTAAATATTTTACACTGCATTTTCTTCTATTGTTATCGATATTTTATCTTTTAGTAGGTGACGTCATCTGCACGTCATTCATGCGTAATTGACAATTGATGAAAATTTTTACTTCAAATAGTTAGAGATATATAAAATTTTAAAACTAACAATAATATATACATGAAATAAACAGATGCTAAGGTACAACTAATACCGTGAGAACGACCACTTTTAAATAGAGTTAGAGAAACAATGTGGATGAAATCTTATATTTTGTCATATTTACAATAAAGTAATATAGTTTCATATAAAAATAATTTGATCTTGCTAAAGTCAAAAGATTTTAATTTTTGAAAGATGTCATTATAGAAAACATACAATATTTATTATGGTATTATTTTAGGTCTATAAAAATAATAAGATAATACCAAAAATGACTGATGAGACGAAAGAACACAAGATCGCGTGAGTGATGAAGGTGACCAAACAAATATAGTGGCTTCAAATACTTCTCCTAAAAATAACATGAAATAGAATTATGAAAATGATACATATGATGTACATTGAGTCGAAAATGTTGAGAGATACCTAATAAATCTCTGAATGAGTACTTGCTATATTAATAATACTTGTATTATTTATTTATATTAAGCAAACCCAACATCAGAGATCGAGACTTCTTCCACCAAAGTCCTATCCACTGATTTTTATAATCACTAATGTGAAACTCCTCTTTTTTGCATATGTGATGAAAACATTGCTTATATAATAGTTTTTTTCTACATCGAGAGTGTTATGGAATATGTTGATATTTCCAGCTAACAACATAGTTTAAACTTGTATGTCATACACATGACAGAGTAGTAAGATAGAGATTAACGATGACGAAGTGTATGATCTTAAGGCTGCATATGTATAATTGAGTCCACAAAAATGAGTTTTTGGTATATTGTAGAACTGGAACAAGTAGATTTAGATATGACTTTAAGACTAACATTTACTTGACCAGTCCACTTAGAAGTCATGTGTGGTTTGATGTCATTGAAGGTCATCTTTAAAACAGACAAAAAGAGTTAGTCAAATGAAAATATGATGCAACCTTCAATGAATAGATAATATATCAGTGACATAAATATAGTATAGCGAAGTGATATGAGTTCGACAGGAAGTATGTAATTAACTAACAAAATATTTAACACATAATGATGACATATGATATATGATTTTACCTAGACTCGTGCATTGGTACAGTGCACATTACTATTTAAAAAAAAAATTATGTTGTTCCATTGATTTTTAGTGATTTTAGTTGACAACCAAAGTGATATAGTCTCAATTTAACTATACTTTACTTTCCTCTGTGTTTTTTTTTATTAGAAAGACATAACGAGCTCTTAGTGTCAATATTTCACTTTAAATGAGGAGAATCTTCATCCTCCATTTTTTCATATCTACATTTTCTATAGATGCTTGTCATTAGAAAAGAAAACATTGAACTTGATAATCAAAAAATGTTCTGAACACAAACAAAATAATTTGGCAGAGGAAAAAAGAAAAAATAAAAAGATACGACTTCAAGAACCTTTCCCCAAGTCAAAAATTTCAAAGAAAAACAACATAAGTAATTATTAGATCAAAATAATAGATTGAATCAAGCATTCGATACATATGCAAATGACTCTCTCTCTCTCTCTCTTTCTCTCTCTCTCTCTCTGTAATGGTTTCCAAAGAGATAACATATACAAAAGATACTATTCAATTGCTCTCTCTCTCTCTCTCTCTCTCTCTCCACCATCATCTTCTTCTTCCTGTGCTCCTTCTCCTTCTGCAGCCTCTTCTGGTTAGTCAAAATCTCAACTTGGTATCAGAACTAAAATATGACATTGTCCAGCTCCACTATTCCCTCCTCCCCATCAGCTCCTTTGTCTTCTTCTCTTATCTCATTTCCCTTTATAAACCAAACACTCACAATCAAGCTAAACAACAACTAGCTTGTTTGGAAAACTCAATTTCTCAATGTGGTTATTGTAAATGTCCCTCCTACCCACCTCCCCCACAATTTCTAGACTCCCTCGCTTCTCAAGTCAACCAGGAATACACAGTATGACAACGATACAATCGGCTCATCATGAGCTGGATTTTTGCTTCATTGTCGAAAGAGCTCTTTCCCCAGATTGTTTCCTTCACCACTGCTAGTGAAGTCAGGTCTACTCTTGCACGGATGCTCGCCTCATCCTCCCTAGCAAGAATCACTAATTTGCAGAGTCGATTTTACTATCTACCCAAAGATGGCATCTCAGTTGCATGTTATATTCAGAACATCACCACAATCTACAATACTTTGGCAGCAATTGGGGAACCGGTTTCATATTGAGTCCAGATCATCTACTTTCTCGATGGTCTGGGCAGCGAGTATAATGTCTTCGTCACATCCATCACCTACCGCGCTGACCAGCCACCTCTGGAAGAAATCCAGAATCTTCTTCAAAATTAAGATTTTCGTTTGGAGAAACAAAACTCAATTGTTTCCCTTCTGATGCCGAGCTCGATTCAAACGAATGTTGTTTCTCATCGCCCCCTCCGACCGAGTTGGACTCTTCGACAGAATGCCCCATTTCGCCCTAATCTTCCTTCCAGTCTGCATCAAAATGGACCTGGTTCTTTTCCACTAGCAAATTCATGGTGCCCAAACCGGCCCAAGCAACAATTTAAACCCAGGTGCCGGATCTACAACAAAATGGTACATTCAGCCATGACCTGAACCTGACCTACCGCTCATATGCTCTGCAAACTCAATTTACCCCTCCCTCCTCGGCCCTCACCTATCTTGCAGCCCACGCTCAAGTCAACTACAACAGCTTACCTCACTAGTACACCTCACCCTCCTCTCCTTTTAGCGTCCCTGCCGATTCAAACCAAACTGCTGGACTCTTACCAACGTCATTTTCCTCTATGTCTTCCGCACCGTGGCTACTTGATTCTGGTGCGACATATCGTTTCACGTCACAGATCTCCATCCTCAACAATCTACAGCCTTACATTGGTCCTTCCCAAGTCGCCACTGTCGACGGTAAACTTCTCCACATTTCTCAAATTGGTTCCTCTGTTTTCCGACCATCGGTCAAACACTCAATTTTACATACTGTCTATCATACTCCACATATTTCTCACAACTTGTTGAGTGTCGCTCAATTATACTGTGAAAATTCTATTTTTGTGGAAATTCATTCAAACTCATTTTTTGTCAAGGATCAGAATTCTCACCGAACACTACTTTGGGGTTCCCTCAATGACGGTCTATATCAGATTCCATCAGCCGGCCCCATTCTATCCTTAGCTGCACAGCTGCCCGTTCAACCTGTTGCCTCCTCAAATTTTTTGCACCTTCGTTTAGGTCATCCATCTTCCTCTGTTTTGCATCAAGTATTATACTCGTGCAATGTTAAGTGTACAAAATTGATTTGGAAAAATTATGTATTCCCTGTCAAATGAGTAAAACTCATAGGTTACCTTTTTCAATTTCTAAATCATATGCTCGTTTTTCTTTTGATATTGTACATACTAATGTTTGGAGTCCATCTCCTACTAAATCTATTACTGGTGCACGATATTTTGTCATATTTGTTTATGACTGCACTTGGTTCACTTGGTTTTTTCCCTTGAAAGTAAAAAGTGAAGTTCACTATACATTTATGCATTTTCGTCAACTATTTTACACGTAATTTGGTGTCAAAATTAAAGTCGTCCAATCGGACTGAGATGGAGAATTCCAATCTCTAACTCCTTTATTTAAATCTCTTGGTATTCATCATCGTGTCTCGTATCCATATACCTCAAATCAAAATGATAGAATAGATTGTAAAAATCGGCATGTTGTCGAAACTGGTCTTGCTTTACTTTTTCATTCATTTATTCCTCAATATTTCTAGACCTGTGCTATTGCCACAGCAACTAACCTGATCAATTTGCTACCTACTCTTGTTCTAAATCACAAGTCTCCTTTCGAATGTTTGTTCAATTCTATTTCATACTACTCTTTGTTACGTGTCTTCGATTGTCTTTGCTTTCCCTTTCTTCGACTATTCAACCAATATAAACTACAGCCTCGTTCCCTTCCTTGTGTTTTCTTAGGAAGCAGTTCTCATTATAAAGGCTCTATATGCTTAGACTCTCATTTAGATAAACTGTATATTTCTCGTCATGTCACCTTTGATGAGTCCACTTTTCCATTCTCTTCTTTAACCACTCTACTATACACCAACCTTCCTTCTCTCTCATCTGATTCCCTATGTCTCATTTCCACCTTTTTCTACCAACAGGACGGCTTCTCCTCCATCATCTTCCACCATATCTTTCTCTCCTCCCATGCCCATAGACCATAATGTCTCCCCATCCCCATCCCCTTCTAACCCTATTAACAAACCTTTCTCTCCTATACCATCTATCAGCATCTCTCCTCAGCCTCCTACTCAACCTACTCTTAATGTTCATCCTATGACAACAAGAGTCAAACATGGTATTTTAAAGCCCAAAGCCTTTACCATTGACTCTTCTCTTGAACCAAAAACTTTCCAAAGCCTCTCCCCACATTTGGTTAACGGCCATGTAAGAGAAAACCTCTGCTCTCAACGAAACCAACACTTGGAAATTAGTTTCACTTCCAAGAGGGGCTAAAATTATAGGGTGCAAGTGGGTCTTCAAGACTAAGCTCAATTCAGATGGTACAGTTCCCGATACAAGGCTCGTTTCATGGCAAAAGGCTATGATCAAACAGAGGGTATTGACTATGACGAGACTTTTAGTTTAGTTGTTAAACTGACTTCAGTGCGTACTGTTTTTTCCTTAGCTATCTCATTTGGCTGTTATTAGACAACTAGACATCAGCAATGCTTTTCTACACAGTGATTTGACTAAAACAGTTTATATGCAACAACCTCTAGATTTTATCAGTTCTTTCTTTCCATTAGTTGTATGCCTATTACATAAAACCCTTTATGGTTTGAAACAGTCTCCTAGGGCTTGGCATACTAAGTTATACAATGCCTTAATAGGTTGGTTTCCCGGCATCAAAATCTGCTCATCATTGTTTGTTCGTCGACTGCAATCCTCGATTATAATTATGGTAGTTTATGTCGACGACATTATTTTGACAGGTAACTCTGCCGCTCTATTGGATCAGCTTTTAGTTTATCTACATTCACAATTTAAAGTTCGGGATCTTGGACCACTCTCATTCTTTCTCGGCATTTCGATCACCCACACTCCTGCTGGCATGAACCTTTCACAATCGAAATATATCTCTGAGTTACTTCACAAGGCTAACATGGATTCTTGCAAGTCGGTCCCTACTCCCATGGTTGCAGGACCAATCTTATCAAAACAATTTAGAATACCACTTTATGATGGTTCACTCTACCGCAGCATTGTCGGCGGTTTACAATACTGTTGTCTTACTTGACCAAATATTACCTTTGTCGTAAACAAGATTTCACAGTTTATGCACGCACCATCAGACATTCACTGGGAAACAGTCAAGTGAATCTTGAGATATCTTAAAGGTACACCCACTTTAGGCATTTCCTTCTCCTCTTCTGCGTGTTCCAATTTGACTTGTTATAAGGATGCTGATTGAGTTTCCTATCCAGATGACCGTAAAAGCACCAGTGGTTACTGTATTTTCCTCGAAACTAATCTTATCCCCTGGTCTTCTAATAAGCAAAAAGTTATTTTACGCTCCAGCACTGAATCTGAATATCGCAGCATAGCGAATGGCGCAACGAAAGTTATGTGGTTACAATCACTAATACATAAATTGGGTATTATGTCTTTAACGGTACCTCTTATTCTCTGTGATAAATTAAGTGCTACGTATCTCACTTCCAATCCGGTGTTACACTCCAAATCTAAACATGTAGAGATTGATTTTCATTTCGTTTGAGAAAAAGTACTCCAGAAGAAGTTGTTGGTCAAATTTACTTTGTTTGAAAACCAACTTGCTGATGCGCTCACTAATCCTCTTCCACCGGTCACATTCTCTACTTTCTTATCAAAGATCTTCGGCCTACAACCTTGATCTTGAGGGGGATGTTAACACATGTGCTTTATTGTTCAGTTATAGTTTTGGTTTTTAGTTTTATTTAGTTCATTGTCTTGTCAAACACTCATTATTTATCTTCCTCTATTTTATACATATAATGGTTTCCAAAGAGATAACATATACAAAAGGTACTATTCAACTGGTTTTCTCTCTCTCTCTCCCTCTCGGTTGCCGTTTCCACCATCATCTATCTTCTTCTTCCTGTGCTTCTTCTCCTTCTCGTTCTGCGACCTCCTCTGTTCAGTCAAAATCTCAACTCTATTATGAGGGTAGCTCACAAATTTTATAGAGAGTAGAAAGAAGCTTTAACGCTTTTCAGTGTGTGTATATATATATAATTAATTAAATGAAATTAATTCTATTCGTAAAATGAATTATCAAATTATTGATATTGAATGAAATGGAAGCGATCAATTTCATGGAACTAATTCCATAATCGAGAACATACCCAATTGAATTGAATTGAATTCGTTAATGGAATTATTCGAATATGGAGATTGAACCGAGAGATTAATTCCATGGACCTAATTGAATTCGTAAATGGAATAGAATAGATTAATTGAAATTAGTAATTTGGACCCTCGAAAGGCACGAGTTTTTTTTTACTATTGATTTCACTTCCACCAGCATTTTTTATTATTAATTTAAGAATTGATGCTTATCAATTGACAAAATAAATATTTCTATTCAAAAAATCAAGTAGAACAATAGATTGGACCTTCTGATTTTCAACTGTGAAAATGCAGTTGTTTATAGGTTGTTTGACATGTTGATTTATTATTGTGAAGGAAAGTTAAAAGACAAAAAAAATTACATAGGAAATAATAAAAAAAAATATCGAGTACAAAACTTGACTTGCCAAGGAAATGAGAGAAAGTACCCTTAGAGTAAAGACATAACATATATTTATAGAAAATGAAGAAGAAAACGAAAAGAGAGATAGAGAGATATGAGAGAGGGAGATATAGAGAGAGTGTGTAATGGAAAAGACGCGAATTAAGGAGATTTATTATATTAATTACATATTATTTATTTATATAGTGGTCACTGAAAGACTAATGAAAATAGAAAAGACACAATCCAATAGAATTCAATGCAAGATAAAGCAGAATATTTATTTTTAATTAATAATAAATTTTCATGCTTTGTGCAATTAAATTATAGGGTAAAGTACAATTTGACCCCTACAACTAGGTGAATGAGCAATTTATACCGTAAACTTAGATAATAGGCAAGAACAACCTTAATGTATTGATAATGGGCAATATATCCCCTACCGTCATAATTTTCGTCAAAAAGTAATATTTTTTCACTTGTTCATTTTTTTTCCCGAAATGCCCCTCTCTGATTTTTTTATTTTTTTTTAATTATATTCCTCTGTCTTCTCTTTTCCGAGAAATAAGATTAAAAAAAAAACAGAGTGGAATTAGCCGAACTGGTCTGGTCCGGTTTGGTCCAATGAGGGGCATTTTAGGAAAAAAAAAATGAACAAGTAAAAAATATATTACTTTTTGATGAAAAATATGACGGTATGGGCCATAATGCCCATTATCAATACATTAAGATTGTTCTTGTCTATTATTCAAGTTTACGGTGTAAATTGCTTATTTCACCTAGTTGTAGGGGCCAAATTGCACTTTACCCTAAATTATAATGTAAGAAAAATGAAGGTTTTGAGTTTAGAGAATTTAAAATAAGCAATAAACAATAAAATGAGATTTCAATAGATAGTGATTATCTAGTCAATGGGTGATTTTAGTTTTTGATTCGAAGAACTGCTCATTGAAACATGAATTGATTTATAATCTTCTTGAATAAATTAGTTATAGTTACCAATGTGACAGCCCGAAACCGAACCCGATCGGGGTCCGAGAGCCAATTCGTCACTCCGGGACATTTGCAGAAAACGGGGACTATTTTTTTTTTGACATTTAAAACATCACACACAAGAAGAAAACCCTTACGAGAACTGAAGGCTGGAAGACGTGAAAACAGGAAACAGAAGGCAGAAATCTATTGAAATCAGATTGCAGGATGCATGGCAGAAAGAATTCAGAATACTTAAAACAGAATCAGAAAACATGTTGGCTTTTGAACTACATAAATAACAAACTGAAGAAAACAAGAGACAGAAGTAAACTAGTCTTTGGACATTTATAATATCGGGCAGGGAGAAATCTGAAGAGTGAAGGAAGGAATGTAAAATGAATCTGAATAACAGTTATTAATGGCAGCAGAAAACAGGAAGTAAGGGCGGAAGACATAGGCAGAGGACTGGCGAAGGACAATCAGAAGACTAGTTTAAAAGAGTAGCGGTGGATGTCGAATAAGACAAAGTAGATGACGTCAGACGGAAGATATAAATAAACTGGGTGGAAAACTTGGATGACGTCAGCCGGAAGATGTAATTTCAAAACAGACGGAATTGCATTATTCACCGGTGGATTGAATAAGACAAAATAGATGACGTCAGATGGAAGGTGTGATGACGTCAACCGGTAGAAGTGTTTTAAAACAGACGGAATTGCACTACCCACCGGTGGATTGAATAAGACAAAATAGATGACGTCAATCGGCAGATGCTGAGTAAAACTGGGTGGAAGATAAAAGCTATCGGTGGATACAGATACGACAAAAGATGTACAATGTTAATCGGTGGATATAAAATGTAAGGCAAAATTTATAACATTTAACAGGGAAACATATATAAACAGAAGGCGATGACGTCAGTCGGAAGATGGATGACGTCAACCGGAAGATACAGGCACTAAACGTAATCGGCAGAATAAAACCTATGGCAGAATCTACTATTTGACGGTGGGTTTGAATAAGACAAAAATGAACAGTATCTATCGGTAGATGAAGTTTAGATATAGTTTTAAAAGGGGGTGACGGGCATCGGTAGATATGACTTAAAAGAGATCGGGCAGCGGTGGATGTGGTTTTTACACACAACGGTGGATATGATTTTTAAAACGGGCAGCGGGCAGCGGTATAGGCGAAACATAAAGAAAATACTACTTGGCGGTAGATGCAGGAAAAATTCCTACCAGTAGATGTAATCGGAAAACATAGTTTTAAAGGCAGAATTTGCATTTTTTGACAGGAAGACATACAGACAGAGGGCATAAAACAGAAGGCAATGGAAGTTTCAGATTTTCAAAACCCGAATCAAAACAAGATTGTGAAACATACTTTACAAATGACAGATTCAAGAAGACACACTGCATGGATAGCTCAAAAACCAGAGACCATCCATGCATAGACTAACAGAAAATATTCCAAACCATTTTAGAATACTTCAGAACATAATTCAACTGTCAAATACAGTACAAACAGAAGGCGTGAAAGTTGTAGACCTTCAATACCCGATTCAAAACGAGGTTATAGAACATATTTTACAATTAACAGGTTCAAAGAAACAGAATGCATGGATAGTTTCAAAATTAGAAGTCATCCATGCACAACTAACAGAAAGGATCCCAGCAGTTCCAGAATAATTTCAACACATTTCAAAACATAAATACAACTGTCAAATACAGAGGTTTTAGACATCAATACAGATTCAATACATAACCAGAGTACTACAGAATCTCGACAGAGTTTTTAAAGCAAAACACCAGAATTTCCTAGAATTTACAAACATAGACTTAACTTAAAACTTAAACCTCTATACAGAAAGATGTTTGGCTGCAACAACCACCCCCGAGAGCTCGAGCCACCAGCCATCTATTCATCAGATTGAGGCACAAAGTCCTCATTTCCGAGTTCAGTACCTACATCAGGGAGTTCACCTATGAGTCTAAAACTCAGTAAGAACATATAAATGCAGTGATGCAGAATGTTATGCATGCGGTTTTCAGAAATATAGTGACAGTACAGAGCATTATGTTTCAGTGGCAGAGGGGTATAAGTGTGGCTTATAGGGGAGCAGGCAGTGCACGACAGGTACAACAGATTTACAGAATAGATTCAGAACAGAAACAGTAGGCCAGTCCCCGTCCCGCACTTAACTGGTACATTTTAGTCAGATTTTATCTTATTTAGTTTCAATCAGTGTACAGAAAACATTTGCTTGTCTTTCAGAGAAAATGTGTATGCATGAACGGTGCTTGAACTTAAACAGGCAGACAGCATAAATAAGACAACAGGAAGTAAATCAAAACCAGACATTTCAGAGCATAACTCTAACCCTTCTACCCAAAATAACCCGACAGAACAGAAAACCTAGTACCTCCGTAATGGAGGGCCTTAAGGGCCGAATCTATGCGTATGAACTTACCTGTTTGCTGCAATGTAAGATGCACGAATGTCCCTGGAACGCTCGGATCTGTAGCATGCATGCAAAGGAATTAAACCGCTGCAAATGCTAACTAATAAGTTGGTAGAATCTGTTCTAAATTCATTCAAACCCTTAGAAAACAAACCGGTGTTTTTTCATTCAAAAACAGTGAGTTTTTACCAAAGTATCACAACCCTTTACTCCAACCAAAACTCACATTTTAACTTATTCAAATGTTAGCTTTAGTAAATGTTTACCTTTGCCGAAGAAAACAGGAATGTGGAAGTCTTGGAGAGGTTGAAATCGCCAGGAAAGAGAAAGCAGAGAAGAAACTAGGAAGCCGAGAAGAGAAATGAGGGTTTCACGTAGGAAGAAGAACATGACTTCTTCAACAAGTTGCCACATGTCATTCATCCATTGGTTTATCCCACCAACCCTAATTGGTTACCTATTTTACCATTCCATTGGTTTTTAACCAAATTGATTTGTTTTGTTTAGTTAGTCATTAGTTCGGTTCTCCCCTCACTAAATGCTTCAAAATTTACAATAAAATAGTTATTGTATTTATGGCAATTTAAATCCATACAATAATTCAACAGATTATTACACGGCCAAAATACCGGGTGTTACAACCAAGATACTTTAATAACTTAATCTCTCCTTAAGTTCTTGATATCCAAGTGGCGCTCTATGATTAACTTTCTTATTAATAAACAACCCTAAAGAAATGCTCTTAGGCTTTAGTTTATCAATATCATTAAGAATTAGAAAAACTAAATTCTAGCCAACCATTTCAACAAACGCGTAATTTAGATCAGATCATATACTTTCATAAACTATATTATTTACTACATGCATCAGAATCTTTAAACAATTACAAATTTAAAAGTTCTAATTGGTTGTATACTAAATTGATAAAGTGAAAAATGACCAATTCAAACAATCCACCAAAGAATAACAATATGAAGCAAAGAATATATATGAATAATTCAATAAGAAAAAGAATAATCAATAGTATAAATCTAACAATTATTTGGTGAATGAAAACTTCAATTAATTCATTAATTAGAAATTAGAAATTTAGCAATCCATAGAAAAGTAGAGAAAATTCTAAGAAGGAAGAAAAGAAGGAGAGAGACCATTTTCTACCTGGATTTCCACATCAAAAGGAGATCTCCCCCTTTTCAAAAATATTTTCTTGAGTCTTTCTCTCACATAATCTATACTCATTATCTCTTAAATTTCGTAGGTCTAACCCCAAAAAATATCTCTCATTGCATAATACAAATTTTTTTTTTTAAAAATTTTTTTTCATAGCATTTAGGCAGCGTGAGCACGTCTTAGTATTAGACCTTCTTGCCCAGTTTTGCACTTTCTTCAAAGCTTATTTTTTGGCTTCTAGACCTCTAAATTAGTTCGCGATTGATCCAAATATTCATCATAACTTACAAAACATGAAATTCAATTAAAAATTAAAATTTCAAATGATAAAAATACGACAAAAATCACGTAAAATGAATGAAATTTTGTGATTTATCAATCAATTTGGTTGAACATGAAATTTGATGTGGTTAAATTTATTTATACTCTTTTAGAATA
Organism: Begonia masoniana; assembly: GCA_022432975.1. Classification (NCBI taxonomy): domain Eukaryota; kingdom Viridiplantae; phylum Streptophyta; class Magnoliopsida; order Cucurbitales; family Begoniaceae; genus Begonia; species Begonia masoniana. Next base: position 38,326,620 of record CM039516.1, read on the forward strand.
TGGTGGATATGAGGTCTGTACTTTCAATATGGCTGCCATGTTCACACTTTGTCTGCCTTATTCATTTCTTAATTCTGACATTGTTTGTAGGTTTTCGAAGACTTAGGTTTGTTTTTTTCCAGTAGAATATGAATTAGATATACTAGCGTTGGATATACTGTCTATTGCATGTAGATTGATATTGGTTTTGATTGTCATACTTGTTATTAATTTTGAAATTTAAATTATCAATTAGAATTGATATTATAATTATTTATGCTATTATAGGAAGAATTCTCCAATGATGAAAATTCGCACGATGATACCAAAATATTTAAGTCTGAAGTTTAGTTTCAGTATAATAGAGTAGCAAATAGTGATAGAGTTAAATGTAATTATTGTGGGTAAACTTATACAATTTATCTGTCAAAAAATGAGACTTTAAATTTGAGAAAGCATATAATAATATGTAAATATTTGGTAAAAATTGTAGATAATAAGATGAAGGCTTTGGTTTTCAGACGTAACGAGAGCAAAAATATTCTATTATATCAACATTTAGTATAATTGGTGTTCGAGAATTTCTTGCAAAGATAATTATATTAGATGAGTCACCTATTAAATTGGTTGAAGGAAATAATTTTAGAATTTTTTTTGTCTATATTTGAATTCTAAGTTCATTATGCATTATAGAAGAACAATTTTAAGAGATATTCAAAATATATTTGAGAAGAAGGAAATAAATTGAAATAATATTTTTTTTTTTACAATTTAACATAGGATATTTGACCACTAAAACTAGGGCTGGGCAAAAGTCGGGTTCGGTTCGGTTTTGGACCGAACTGACCCGACCTCTTCGGTTTCGGGTTCCGGTTTCCGAACCCGAACCCGAACCCGAACCTGAATATCTTAAAACAGACCCGAACCAAAAAGTTCGGTTCGGTTCCTGTATATTAAGTCCAGAGTTCAGACATTACGCAAATCTCAATCGCGATTTCCCTTCTTCCCTTCCTTCCAAGTCCCAGCGACAGCAAGCCTCTGGTGCCGCCTCCGTGTGCCTCCGTCTACTCTAGCGAATCACCAGTCGCAACTCGCCTCTGCCAGCCTCGCGAACCTCCGGCTCCGGCTCTGTCTAGCTTCGCGAGTCACGAGTCGTCTCTGCCAACCTCTGCCGTCCCTATCGTCTCCGCTGTAAGCCTCTGCTGACTGCCTTCACTCTTCAGCGAAGAGTCTTCACGTTGACATGGCTGCTTCTTCAGCGCTCCGGCGAGTCCAATGCATTTTGTCCTGTCCTCTGCCGCGTCTGAATCGGTCTTCTTGACGAAAACGGCTTCATGAGAGAGCTCTACTTGCGATTTCGAGTTTTCATCTAGATTCGCTTCTAATAGTGTGGTGGCTACCGGAGCGATGAGCTCTGTTGATGAGCTGTTTCTCAATGGCCAGATCAGGCCGATGAAGCTTTCGTCGCATTTGTAGAGGCCTCAGATCTTGGCTCCGTTGCGAGATCCAAGGGCTGAAAACCAAGAGAACGACGATTTAGAGATTGGGATTAGCGGAGAGGAAGTTCGCAGAGGGAGGGATCTAAAATTACGCAGTAGATCTCTCAGCACAGAAAAGCTAGATCTCTTTCGGTTTTTAGGTTCGGTTCGGGTTTGGCCTCCACCCGAACCTAACCCGAAAATTTATTAGTGAACCCGACCCGAACACCCAAAAAAATTCCTGCACCCGAACCGAACCCGAATCGAACCCTCGGGTTGGTTCGGTTCCTCGGGTCGGTTTCGGGTCTGCCCACCCCTGACTAAAACATGGACATCGGTTCAAAATTTGAATTATATAATTTTAACAGTTCATTACATTGATGAAGACTTGATCGTTCAAAGAAAAATTCTGAATTTTTGATTAATTTCAAACTATAAAAATAAATCTATTGGTAATGAAGTAGATAAATATTTGATAAAGTGGGAGATTAAAAATGTTACGAGTAGTACCGTGGATAATGCGTTTTCTAATGACATTGCTATTTCATATTTTCTAAGACAATGGAAAATTACAAAGAACTGATATTAAAAAATGGTGATTACATGCATATGAGATGTTTTGCACTTGAATTTGATAATTTCTGATGGGTGAAAGAACATCACGAGTCAATGACAAGAGTACGAAAAATTATTAAGTATGTCAGATTTTTGTCATGGTTTAGTGACGAATTTGTTGATAAATGTAGTTTTTAGGACGACTTTGTGTCAAGACCTCCTTGTTTGAAGGTGTTTTTATTTTTGTTAATTACTCTAAATAAAATTACAAGTATAAAATAGATAGGGACGAAAATTGGACAAATCATTTCAGCAAAGGTAATGGAATTGGAAGTGGTACGGAGGCAACGTGCTGCCTGAGGTCCAAGTGTCAAATTGAGGAGAGCCAAATGTTGGAAGGCGACTGCACCAACGCCCAAATTCGAACCCTAGAATGCCGAAACTTGTAGCAGCAGGTACTTGGATTCGAAAATGGCGAAGCACTCGATCGGGTCGGTCGCGTTGCAGAAGCGATGGTTCTTTGCTCTTCTACTTATGCTCTCAGTTTCCATGCTCGTTGCGTTTTTCGTCAGAGAGGTGTTTGATTCCTGTGACCGCCGCCTTTATTTCGAACAGAAGAAGGTTCCTTCCTCCTCTCCGATCGGAACTGCTCCGAGTCCTCTAAGTTACATGAAGTCGAAGCTTGTTCTTCTAGTTTCGCATGAGCTATCTCTGTCTGGTACTTTTTTGTATCCTTTTAGTACTGGCTTTACCAAATTAGTAATTAGTTGATCAGACATCAAATTTACTTGTGAATGACGCGGTGACGACAAAGTTTTGATTTTCGTTTTTCTTCTGTTATATGTTTATGTTTATCAAAAGTAGAATTAAGACTTCGGTTTGCGAGGGTAGAAACAGTGTTGCATATGTTGATCTTTTAATGACATGCAAATCATGAATCTACTGTCGATCCTGAAAGAAGTGCCTGTCTGGTATAAATTTTATGTATCAAAAACGATAAACTAAACCAACTTCTGTGATAAGTCTACAGTTCTATTAGGGTATATAATGGTATCTTCTTGTGGATGACATTGATAGATTCGAGCAGAAGTCTTATATTGAGCTGTAATTTTTCAGGTGGCCCATTATTACTGATGGAGCTGGCCTTTTTACTTAGAAGTGTTGGTGCTGAAGTGTGTTGGATAACTATGCAGAATCCATCTGAGTCTGATGATGTTACCTACACTTTGGAGCACAAGATGTTGGATCGTGGGGTGAAGGTGGCTTAACCGTTCAATGTTTAAAATTTGCCCATGTCGTAAAATTTTCTCCTTATTAAGTTTTTATGCATTAATTAGGTTTTCTCTGCTAAGGGCCAAGAAGCTATAAATACAGCTCTTAAAGCTGATTTGGTTGTTTTGAACACTGCGGTTGCGGGAAGATGGCTTGATGTTGTACTAAAAGAAAATATCCCCAGCGTTTTGCCAAAAGTGTTATGGTGGATTCATGAAATGCGTGGTCATTACTTCAAGTTAGAGTATGTCAAGCACCTACCAATGGTTGCTGGTGCCATGATTGATTCGCATGTTACAGCAGACTACTGGAAAGAGAGAACCCAACAACGACTGGGGTAAATGTTTGCCAAAATATATTAGTTGATAACATTTTTAATCGGAGTATAGGTTTTTTCTAAAGTTATATAGATTTATCTGAATTGTGTCCGGTGGTATTTTTATTTTCTTATGGTTGATATCATCACTTTCCCTTTTCAGGTTTAAAATGCCAGATACCTACGTTGTTCACCTTGGAAATAGCAAAGAGTTGATGGCAGTGGCTGAAGATAGTGTTGCGAAAAGGGTTTTGCGTGAGCATGTACGGGCGACTATTGGAGTGAGGAATGAAGATTTACTATTTGCCATCATAAATAGTATGTTTTTTTTATTCTAGATGATATATGTGTTACGATTTTAGAATAAAGCAGTTGTAAATTACGGGTGTTTTTATCCTAGTTAGATATTTATTCTCTTTCTAATGTAGAATAAACCAGTTGTAAACTAATTCTATTTACTTAATATTTGTTGCCCCCCACCCCTCGTTTCTTGTTGAGATTGGCCAGTATAATTAATTCACTGATGCATGCCGTTCACCTTTCATCAGTGTTTTTAGTGTTATCGGACCGGTTTTCAATTATCATCATTGCCACTCATTGATGTAATAAATTTAAGATATTTGATGAACCCTAAAGAATAAGCTGTAACTGATTAACAGGTGTCTCGCGTGGGAAAGGGCAGGATCTTTTTATCCGCTCCTTTGATGAGAGCTTGCAGTTGATCCAACAGAAAAAGCTCCAGGTGCCGACTATCCATGCACTGATTGTTGGAAGTGATTTGACCGCCCATACCAAGTTCGAGGAAGAGTTACGGAAATTTGTAATCGAGAAAAAAATTCAAGATCGTGTTCATTTTGTCAATAAGACCCTGACAGTGGCTCCTTACCTAGCCGCAATTGATGTACTTGTTCAGAATTCCCAGGTAGTTTTCTTGTGTATCATTGATTCTTGCTTTGTATTTTGTTATTGAGTATGAAGACTTCTTTCTTTTCTTCTTCTCATCACTTGCACCAAGGAGATCCTAGCTAGTGAAATAATTTGATTGGATATTGGTATTATGCAGTGTTCTCTCCTCTGGATATAGTGACTAGAAGCTTAATATTCACATGCATTGTTTGTTTCATTTTGCTTTGCCTTTCATTTATTTATTTGATATTGTATTGGTTCCCATGATTTTAAGCATACCCATAAATCCTAATCTTGTTAAAACTACACACTTGCAGGCAAGGGGAGAATGCTTTGGCAGGATAACTATAGAAGCCATGGCGTTTCAGCTGCCTGTATTGGTAATAAACACAATACGGATAACACCACCGTTTGGGTTTTCGCAATTCTGACAACCCACCGGTTCTGGCATTGTGTTGAACTTTATAAATGCTGATAATGATGTGCATCTAAGACAAAACGATGAGAATTTCCATTCATTGACTGCATGTTGTATTTTCTATGTATTTGGCAGGGAACAGCAGCAGGAGGCACCAAGGAGATTGTGGTGAATGGGACAACAGGCTTGTTACATCCTGTTGGAAAGGAAGGTGTGGGCCCACTGGCTAGAAACATCGTCAAACTTGCTACTCATGTCGAGAAGAGGCTAACGATGGGGAAAAGAGGGTACGAGAGAGTTAAAGGAAGTTTTTTAGAGCCCCACATGGCAAGTAGAATAGCCACTGTTTTTAAGGAAGTTTTGCACAAGTCAAAGAGCCACCCAATTTCTTAACACGTCAATTCTTACAATCCAGAGTTGGATGCTCCATACTCTGATTTGGTATGAATTTAAACTGATTTTTGCATCTTAAAATAGGTAGTAATATCTCTGTTCTTGTGGCATGATTTTCTACTTGTCACGTCTTCCTGGGTTGTAAATTATGTTCATACAAAGAGATTGGACCCTTTTTTTGGTCATAGATTTGGTCGAGCAATATGTATATCTTGAATCATGCTTGTGGACTGAAATATGAAATCAGAGAAGAGTTTGCTTTTATTTTACACTCAGTAATTCTTGTGGTTTCTCTCAGATTTCATTGGTTGTGTACCTGCAATGATTCGCGTAATTCTTATAATCATAATAATTGTCCATTATTTTGGAAGGAATGAAAGATTTTCGTAAAACATTGCTAGAAACAAACTACAATCCAATGTACAATTTGATTTTGGATCGGTTGCAAAATAAAAGTAACATTAATTTTAATGAAGTGCATAAATTTATGGACTGATTATTTCAGATATGGTTCAAACAACGGATTAATATTGGGTTTGGAACAGTTCATCCCAATTCAATTCTACCAATTGCGTCTAATTCTTTGTATTAATAATCGGTAATGAGAAGATTCTCACGGTAGGCTCAACTTCAATACAAAACGTACGGGTTTCAAACCGAAAAGTTATTGGGTGACTACCGCATCAAAATTGGCTCTCATGAAAACCTTAATGTTTTGATTGTTACTCGTCAAAAACAGAGTAAAATTTTCATAAGCTGGTCCAACCCAATCATTCCTTGCTTCAACACCAATGACTTTTGACAACTATTTCAATGTTGGTTTGATAATTCATCGCTAATCCTTGATTAGTTCTTTAATTGCTATCCAAATGTAAGTAAAGATGACATAAAACTCATGTGAGATTATATTCACACAATATGTATCGAGCCAACAATTTTAGAGCATTGAGAAAAGCAGAAAGATTTTCTGAGGAGAAAAACGTCGAACACCTGGCGTGCAAGCGCAACCTCTTTGCTCTGAGTCGCAATATCTCATGGGAGCCTCGGCCTTAAAGGTCCATTTCCTGGTTTTGCCGGACGGGGATTAGGCTTTGTGAACCAGGTCGTGTACAGAAACTGCTTCTGAGCACCTACATGATTGCAAATTAACCTTACCCTCTGCCTCTCTCTCATCCATCTCAAGAGTACTTTCATATGCCTTTTACTCGTCAACCCCTCACTCCAACTTCCTGAACATAAATAAACAAGAAATTGGCGAACTCTTCATTCAACTACTAGCAGGGTAAATCAACCGTAAACCATCGGAAAACTTAGATGCTGTGCTGGCTATATACCTTTACGCGGTCCCAGGTTTCAGCGATAGTAATCGGACCGTGCTCCTTGACGACGTCGAAGATGACTCTAGTAATGGTCTGAGTTTGCTCCGGCGGCGTTTTCAGCTCGATTGGTTTCATCTTTGGCTTAGGTTTCGTGGCGAAGTACCTAATCCAAGTCCCTAACGCGTTCATTCTGCTTCTGCAAAACCAGAGATTTTAGCAATGTTTCCAAAATTTTCAAGAAAACTAGGAAAAAAAAGGATTTTATTAGATTCTTACGATTAATCGTCCTCTTTCACCAAAAACCAGAGGTAAAATGAAGAATTTTGAGAGCATTCAACTTGGCAAACAACTCGACGATCTGAAAGAATTGAAAAGAGCAGTCATGCATCGTAGTGATCAGATGTAAGATTGTGACTCGGATTGATGCTAAGCTTTTCTCCCATGGCAATGGATTGAGGGTGCTCTCTTCTCTTCCACTCTCATATCAGATTCTTCTTTGTTCAGCAAAAACCCCCGCACTCGCAGTGCAGTTGATGACATCTTAAACTGAAAACTTTTAAAGCTTCCCAATATTTTTGATAGATTATTAATAATATAATTATCTTATAATTAATATTTTATTTTAAATATTTATAATTTCTCTTAATTATTTATTATACAACTTAAAAATGAAATAAAAAAGATAAATCTATTATTATTTATATAAAAAATATTAATAAGAAAATAAATTTTAATCACCCAAAATAGTCTCTACCCACAATAATCATTAATCGAACCTCACCTCCCTCACTCCATCCACTCTAGCGTTTACAAACATCACAAATTCATCAAGCAAGTGCTGTAAAAAATCAACAAAGGCAGAAGACCAAATGAAAGGATACTAAGCGAGTTTGAATTTAATAAACTTGCGGAACCTTCCCATCATTAGCCTCTATGAATATCAATGAAATTAGTGATGGAAGAATGTTTGTGTAATTCCATAAACATGGCAGCAATCCGGCTGCTTTAAAAGAGGTCATATGAAACATTTTTGAATTTTCACTCAACAAGTTAGGATCTAGGCCCATATTCTTCAACTTTGACACGAGAGGAAAATCATTCAAACTATGAGGATGAACCAATTTTTAAGATACAGAATCAAGAAGGAAGAAAACATTGATCTGTTAATAAAATTCTCAGTTTCTCTTATCCTTATGAAACTGAATCTACAATCTTATTCTTAACTTAAACATAAATTCAGTGCAGAAGCGTACCTGAATCTTTGGCCATAGTCTCTTTGGCTTTGATCTTCCAAATGTAGAATTTCCTTAAGTTCCTTATTCTCTCTGTTGATGGGGATACAGAATAGAGATATTACATTCTACAAATGGGGACCATAACCCAATAACTGTTTTGTAACCGTTGAGATCTTCAACAGTTACAACCTTTCGCATATTTCTAATTTGGCCCCTCATCAAATTAGAAATTCTGCATATGGTATCCACAATAATATTCATGACAATTATGTCATTAAGTCAAATTCTTTATTTCAAAAAATTAGATCACATAATATTGACTTAATATATTTGATGACTATATACATTCACTTAATTATATAAGTGTCCCAAAAAAAATTCTAACAATCTCCCACTGGACACATATACAATATAATGAATGATATATCCTTAGTGTGCACATGTATTGTCATCAAGTCTTGGGACATTCTAAACAATCTTGTTCATTAGTAATATTGACATAGGATCAAAGCGGTATTCGTTGTATCAATCACAACTAAACCTTTCAATGGTCACTTATATCAATATGACTAAATAACATAGATCAATCATGAATTAGTGGCATGAAAATTACATGCAAGGTGATCTTTTCATGTCAATTTTCAACTAGTCCAGCTTAACTTTAATGAGATCAAACTTTAACCTCATTTGTACAAAGTGCAATAATTGAATAATACTTCATTTCTGATCAGAATAAAAATATATAAGCAATGTCTATAAAACAAGCATTTAGATAAACAACCAATTACAAACTCCCACTCAACCTAGAGATCATCTATCTCTACAAGACCCATACGAGCAGTATGCTCATGAAAGATATTAGGTGGCAAACCTTTTGTCAAAGGATCAGCTACCATGGAGTTTGTACCTAAGTGTTCTATAGAAATTTGCCCACTTTGTACCCTTTCTTTTACAACAATGAACTTGATGTCGATATGCTTCGACTTCGTTGAGCTCCTATTGTTGTTAGAATATAATACAGCTGATTTATTGTCACAAAATAACTTAAGGGGTCTTTCAATCCCTTCTAGAATACGCAGCCCTGTGACAAAATTCTTCAGCCATATTCCATGATTTGATGCCTCATAACAAGCAACAAATTCTGCTGCCATGGTGGAGAAAGCTGTAAGTCCCTGTTTGGCACTTCTCCATGAAATGGCTCCACCAGCTAACAGAAAAATGTAGCCTGAAGTGGATCTTAAACTATCTTGGCATCCCGCAAAATCGGAGTCAGAATACCCAATGATCTCAAGACTATCTGACCTCCTATAAGTGAGCATGTAATTCCTGGTTCTCTTAAGGTATCTCATAACTCTTTTGGCTGCTTTCCAGTGATCCATACCTGGGTTGCTTAAATATCTGCCTAATACACCTACTATGTACGCAATATCCGGACGCGTACATACTTGAGCATACATAAGACTTCCTATCGCCGAAGCATAAGGAATCTTTTGCATTTCTTGAATTTCAAGACTTCCTTTAGGGCATTGTTTGAGATTAAATTTATCTCCCTTAGCGACCGGGGTGCTGCCTGGTTTACAATCTTGCATGCCATATCTCTTAAGTACTTTATCGATATAGCTCATTTGTGACAATCCAAGAATACTTTGAGAACGGTCTCGACGTATCTGAATTCCTAATACAAATGAAGCCTCACCAAGATCTTTCATCTCAAAATTTTTCGATAAAAACTTCTTGGTTTGGTGCAATAAGCCTATATCGTTTGTGGCAAGCAAAATATCATCCACATATAAAACCAAAAATATGTGCTTACTCCCACTGAACTTGTGATACACACAATCATCGATTAAATTCCCTTCAAAACCAAATGAGAGAATTATTTCATGAAATTTATGGTACCACTGACGAGACGCTTGCTTAAGCCCATAGATGGATTTCTTTAATTTGCAAACCATATTCTTTGGGTCTCCTAATACAAAGTTTTCTGGTTGCACCATATAAATTGTTTCATCAATGTCGCCATTGAGAAACGCTGTCTTTACATCCATCTGATGTAGCTCCATATCAAAATGTGCTACAAGTGCCATAATTGATCTAAAAGAGTCCTTAGTTGAAACCGGAGAAAATGTCTCTTTATAGTCAATCCCGTATTTTTTAGTAAAGCCTTTTGCCACAAGACGAGCTTTATACTTTTCCACATTACCATTTGAATCCCTTTTGGTCTTAAAATCCATTTACAACCAACAGGTTTTGTACCTTCTGGTAATGGGACAAGTTCCCATACTTTATTGTCTTGCATTGACTTATACTCTTCATTCATTGCTTCGACCCACTTTACCGAATTGGAACTTTCTATAACTTGACGGAAGTTGATAGGATCATCTTCCATGATGCTAACATCATCTTCATGTTCCTGAAGAAATACTTCATAGACATCCGAAATAGCATTTCTTCTTTCTCTCGTGGACCGCCGTAATGGCACTTGAACTTCAATTGCTTCTTCAAGAGGTTGTTGAGTTTGTACCTCTGGGAGATCAACAATATCTTGATGTTTTGGAATTCCGATATTATCAATGACAAGAGTGGAATCTTGATCATTGTCAAAAGAAATCGGAATATAAAGCAATTCCTCATTAACCATATTAGAAGTTGATTCTTCCTCAAAGACAAAGTCCTTTATTTTATTCTTCCCCCCAAACTCAATATCCTCGAAGAATACTGCTGTACCCGTCTCAAAAATTGTCTTTAATTTGGGATCATAAAATTTATAGCCCCTTGATCGTTCAGAATAGCCAATAAAGTAGCTGCTCACAGTTTTGGAGTCCAATTTATTCTCATGTGGCCTATAAGGCCGTGCCTCAGCTGGACATCCCCAAACATGGAAATGCTTTAGACTAGGCTTTCGCCCCAGCCAAAGCTCAAAAGGTGTTTTAGCAGCTGCTTTTGTTGGCACCCTATTCAGAATGTATGCTGCTGTTTTTATTGCCTCACCCCAGAGTGATTGAGGCAAGGAGGAATGACTTATCATACTCCTTACCATATCCTGTAAAGTACGATTTCGTCTTTCAGCTACATCATTCATGCTTGGAGAGCCCGGCATGGTGTATTGAGGGACGATACCACACTCCTCTAGGTATTTGGCAAAAGGCCCTGGACGTTGCTCACCTGAACCATCATAACGACCGTAGTATTCACCACCACGATCAGACTTAATTTGCTTTATCCTTTTGTTGAGTTGATTTTCAACTTCAACCTTGAAGGACTTGAACACGTCCAATGTTTGAGCCTTTTCATGAATAAGAAATATGTATGCATATCGTGAATAATCGTCTATGAATGATACGAAATAGCGTTGACCATTCCAAGAAGGTGTTGGAAACGGTCCACAAACATCCGTATGTATCAACTCTAAGACTTCATTAGCTCTATATGCACCATATTTCTTGCCTTTGGTTTGTTTCCCTTTAATGCATTCAATGCAGATGTTAAAATCTGCAAAATCAATGGAATTTAGAATTCCATCTGACACAAGTCGTTCAACTCTATTTCTAGAGATGTGGCCTAAGCGCTTGTGCCACAATGCTCCTGAATTGTCATTATTTAGCTTCCTTTTTGTACCTTTTGATTCAATATTGAGGGTTTCATGATATGTAGCATTTGTATCAAGCAAATATAGATTGTCATATTGCATAAGCGAACCAGTTCCAACCACATTTGAATTAATAGATAACATAAACTGATTGTTTCTAAAAGAACAAGTGTAACCATATTTGTCCAAGTAACAAACAGAAACCAAATTCCGTCTAAATGACGGTACAACATAAGTATCCGTTAAATCCAAATAGAAACCAGTACAAAGCAACAATCTAAAATGACCAATTGCTTCCACTTCTACCGATTTGCCATCGCCTACATAGATACATTTTTCAGCATCATTTGGCTTTCGGTAGCTCAGGCAACCCTGCATTGAAATACTGATGTTAGTAGTAGCACCGGAGTCTAACCACCAAGTATTTCTAGGTACTGAAGCCAAATTAACTTCAGAACAAACCAAATTAAGAAATGTACCTTTCTTCTCGCGCCATGCACGATACTTTGCACATTCCTTCTTCATGTGTCCAGGTTTATTGCAAAAGAAACAAAGATTACCATCCTTATTTTGTTTCTTTGCATTTGGACCAGCAGCATTAATATTCTTTCTTTTCTTGCCCTTTTCTTTAGAGGTGCTAGCTAAGAAAGCACTTTCTGTCTTCTCTTGCTTCAATCTCTCTTCCTCTTGTACACAATGAGAAATTAGTTCATTCAAATTCCACGTTTCCTTCTGACAGTTAAAACTGACCTTAAAGTGGTTGAATTGAACTGGGAGAGAAATCAAGATGAGATGCACAAGTAAATCTTCATGCAAATCAAGCTTTAATGCCTTCAGTTTCGAAGCAAGATGAGACATTTCCATAATGTACTCCCTTATGTTTCCCTTGCCCTTATACTTCATTGAAATCAAGCTCTTCAAAATAGTGCTTGTTTCAGCTTTATCGCTTTTGGCAAAGCGCTTCTCAATTTCTGCAAGGTACTCCTTAGCATTGGTGATGTCCTCGGACACTGCACCCCTAAATACCTCTGGAATGGCGCGCTTGATGATCATTAGACTCATGCGGTTAGAGCGATCCCACTTCTCAAATCTAGCTCTTTCATCAGATGAGCTAGTTGCTGTAGGAGTTATAGGTTGCTCCGTCCGAATAGCAAGGTCCATGTCCATGCACCCGAGAACTATATGAATGTTCTCTTTCCAGTCTTTAAAGTTAGTACCAGTAAGGACAGGTACTGAATTCAGGTTGGCAGAAATGTTTGCAACATTAGCTGAATGAGAACAATAGAATTATAAATAACATGCTCAAAACATAATTATCAATAAAATTCAAAATAATTGACAAATCCCATCTCAAGATACCTAGTGCAACATTAATTTCAAGTCTTTGGACAGTAAAACTAACTGCAAGTGATACTCTTGTTGTAATAATCAAACACTAACAATAATGCATGATAAATAATAAATCCCTCTTTGGATTGATTTATCATTCTCATGTAAAATCCTTATAATCGTCACATGTTTATTATCACAGGTAATTATGTAGTTCGGCCAACTATTAACCTTCCTTTGGGCCGATTAATAATCACATGAACTTACACACTTACAATATGCAAAATTCGTCATGAACATTCTACAAAAGAGAGGTCACTTTGGTGACATCTTAAATCAATGATTCAATCAGAATGTTGGACCATAAAACTGTAGAGTATGCAATTAAATGAATTAAATTGGAATTTGATAGATTGGATAGAAATTTCAGTTTGTGCAATGTCAATTGATACAGTTTTGATCGATATTAGGAGGTTATATCGACCAAAATGTCTAGGTGAGAGTTATCTCTGGAACACATCAATCGAAATTATATCCACTGAAGTTGCTGTACATCGGCAGAAGCAGAAGCAAAGCTTCTTTGCCGATGGTTGCTGGACATCGGCAGAAGCAGAAGCAAAAGCTTCTGCCGATGGTTACTGTACATCGGCAGAAGCAGAAGCAAAAGCTTCTGCCGATGGTTACTGGACATCGGCAGAAGCAGAAGCAAAAGCTTCTGCCGATGGTTACTGGACATCGGCAGAAGCACTGGACATCGGCAGAAGCAGAAGCAAAAGCTTCTGCCGATGGTTACTGGACATCGGCAGAAGCAGAAGCAAAAGCTTCTGCCGATGGTTACTGGACATCGGCAGAAGCAGAAGCAAAAGCTTCTGCCGATGGTTACTGGACATCGGCAGAAGCAGAAGCAAAAGCTTCTGCCGATGGTTACTGGACATCGGCAGAAGCAGAAGCAAAAGCTTCTGCCGATGGTTACTGGACATCGGCAGAAGCAGAAGCAAAAGCTTCTGCCGATGGTTACTGGACATCGGCAGAAGCAGAAGCAAAAGCTTCTGCCGATGGTTACTGGACATCGGCAGAAGCAGAAGCAAAAGCTTCTGCCGATGGTTACTGGACATCGGCAGAAGCAGAAGCAAAAGCTTCTGCCGATGGTTACTGGACATCGGCAGAAGCAGAAGCAAAAGCTTCTGCCGATGGTTACTGGACATCGGCAGAAGCAGAAGCAAAAGCTTCTGCCGATGGTTACTGGACATCGGCAGAAGCAGAAGCAAAAGCTTCTGCCGATGGTTACTGGACATCGGCAGAAGCAGAAGCAAAAGCTTCTGCCGATGGTTACTGGACATCGGCAGAAGCAGAAGCAAAAGCTTCTGCCGATGGTTACTGGACATCGGCAGAAGCAGAAGCAAAAGCTTCTGCCGATGGTTACTGGACATCGGCAGAAGCAGAAGCAAAAGCTTCTGCCGATGGTTACTGGACATCGGCAGAAGCAGAAGCAAAAGCTTCTGCCGATGGTTACTGGACATCGGCAGAAGCAGAAGCAAAAGCTTCTGCCGATGGTTACTGGACATCGGCAGAAGCAGAAGCAAAAGCTTCTGCCGATGGTTACTGGACATCGGCAGAAGCAGAAGCAAAAGCTTCTGCCGATGGTTACTGGACATCGGCAGAAGCAGAAGCAAAAGCTTCTGCCGATGGTTACTGGACATCGGCAGAAGCAGAAGCAAAAGCTTCTGCCGATGGTTACTGGACATCGGCAGAAGCAGAAGCAAAAGCTTCTGCCGATGGTTACTGGACATCGGCAGAAGCAGAAGCAAAAGCTTCTGCCGATGGTTACTGGACATCGGCAGAAGCAGAAGCAAAAGCTTCTGCCGATGGTTACTGGACATCGGCAGAAGCAGAAGCAAAAGCTTCTGCCGATGGTTACTGGACATCGGCAGAAGCAGAAGCAAAAGCTTCTGCCGATGGTTACTGGACATCGGCAGAAGCAGAAGCAAAAGCTTCTGCCGATGGTTACTGGACATCGGCAGAAGCAGAAGCAAAAGCTTCTGCCGATGGTTACTGGACATCGGCAGAAGCAGAAGCAAAAGCTTCTGCCGATGGTTACTGGACATCGGCAGAAGCAGAAGCAAAAGCTTCTGCCGATGGTTACTGGACATCGGCAGAAGCAGAAGCAAAAGCTTCTGCCGATGGTTACTGGACATCGGCAGAAGCAGAAGCAAAAGCTTCTGCCGATGGTTACTGGACATCGGCAGAAGCAGAAGCAAAAGCTTCTGCCGATGGTTACTGGACATCGGCAGAAGCAGAAGCAAAAGCTTCTGCCGATGGTTACTGGACATCGGCAGAAGCAGAAGCAAAAGCTTCTGCCGATGGTTACTGGACATCGGCAGAAGCAGAAGCAAAAGCTTCTGCCGATGGTTACTGGACATCGGCAGAAGCAGAAGCAAAAGCTTCTGCCGATGGTTACTGGACATCGGCAGAAGCAGAAGCAAAAGCTTCTGCCGATGGTTACTGGACATCGGCAGAAGCAGAAGCAAAAGCTTCTGCCGATGGTTACTGGACATCGGCAGAAGCAGAAGCAAAAGCTTCTGCCGATGGTTACTGGACATCGGCAGAAGCAGAAGCAAAAGCTTCTGCCGATGGTTACTGGACATCGGCAGAAGCAGAAGCAAAAGCTTCTGCCGATGGTTACTGGACATCGGCAGAAGCAGAAGCAAAAGCTTCTGCCGATGGTTACTGGACATCGGCAGAAGCAGTCCAAAATGCCCATCCTTTAAAAGGTACTTAAGGAGAAAAAAATTTCTCCAGGGGCGCTGCCCCCGACCCCGGAAGGGGGTTTACCACCCCCTTTCACCCCCGTCGACCTAACGCGTAGGTCGATCCGCGTATTCGACGCATCTCAAATCGTGGGCACAAAAGACAACCCTGAATCTTAATTTTAATTCTGATTCTGTTATGAATCTCAGCAGAATCAAACGAAATACTATTTTGAAGATCATATCTGTGTTCAAATTAAGAACAAGAACCTGGCTCTGATACCAATTGTTAATAAAATTCTCAGTTTCTCTTATCCTTATGAAACTGAATCTACAATCTTATTCTTAACTTAAACATAAATTCAGTGCAGAAGCGTACCTGAATCTTTGGCCATAGTCTCTTTGGCTTTGATCTTCCAAATGTAGAATTTCCTTAAGTTCCTTATTCTCTCTGTTGATGGGGATACAGAATAGAGATATTACATTCTACAAATGGGGACCATAACCCAATAACTGTTTTGTAACCGTTGAGATCTTCAACAGTTACAACCTTTCGCATATTTCTAATTTGGCCCCTCATCAAATTAGAAATTCTGCATATGGTATCCACAATAATATTCATGACAATTATGTCATTAAGTCAAATTCTTTATTTCAAAAAATTAGATCACATAATATTGACTTAATATATTTGATGACTATATACATTCACTTAATTATATAAGTGTCCCAAAAAAAATTCTAACATGATCTGCTTGGGTCTTGGATCAAAAATTCTTAGGCTATGTAAAGAGCTTCTTCCCCATAGTTCGAAAACGTTCCTATCGGAATTGAAATATAGAGAGCATTATAAATTTCAGAACGAATCACCTTTGAAGAGGCTTCATCATAAAATGGGTCACTATAGCTCCAAATCTTTGTTTCAGTTTCTTCATCTGCTATCACAACACTGGCGAGTAGTTCTGTTGTATTCAGATTGGCCTTGGGCTTTTCCATTAAATCGCAATCGCTGTCTTTTTCTAATATCGTGTTGCTCACGTTAAACTTTAGCTGTTCGTCTTTTATTTCGAACATCAGTCTCCACATGGACACACTATATAGTGAATCGTTCAAAAATATTTATTATATTAATTTTAGATTGTATAAAAATAGAGAATTAAATACCAAAAATATGGCAGATAAGGGTGGAAGAATAAAGATCCATATATGAAAGATGAAATCGTAGATTATGCAAATATTTATCACATTAATATTAACTTGTATAAAAATAGAGAAGAAATTATGAACACTTTTATAATAATATATATTGGGTTTGATGAAAGATACCCAAAGAACATTTGAGACTTGTGATTTATGAATCTTCATCAGAGAAAGTGTCAAAAATTTCCTGTAAACTATTGTTTTAGTAAATATTAGGAGTAATTGACTTTTGGACTTGTCTAATCAACTCTTTGACAGAAGCAAAAGTCTTTGCTTACATATAGTTGGGTGTGAGAGAAAACTGGTTCAGGTAAATATATATAAAAAAATCTAGAGAAATTATTGATTTGAACTTTGTATTATACACGTTTTTTCAATTCGGCCCCTGTACTAAAAAAACTAGCAAACCGAACCCTGTACTTTGATTCTGTTATCAGTTTTGACATTCTATTAACAATTTTATTAAACCTTCATTGAAAAAACTACCAAACGATCGTAGATTCAGTTGAAAGTTTTACCACATATTCATTACTTAATGAGAAGATAATCTGAGAATTTTCGTGATTTTTTAACACATCTACGATTTATTGTAATTTTATTTTAATATTTTTTAAAAATATTATAATAAATCATACAAGTTTTTCAATATCTTTTGGTATTTTTTCAAATTAATCTCGGTTTCTTCTTTACTTTATAAATTAATTTTTAAAAAAATACCAAACAATATTTGATTTATTTGAAAACTTTTCCACATGTTCCACTTATAATGGGTAGATAATAGAAAAATTTTCGTGATTTTCTAAAATTTGTATGATTTATTATAATATTTTTATAAAATACTAAAATAAAATTTCAGTAAATCGTACATGTATTTAAAAATCACAAAAATTTTCAGATTATCTTCTCATTAAGTAGTAAACATGTGGTAAAAATTTCAACTGAATCCAAGATCGTTTGTTAGTTTTTTCAATGAGGGTTTAATGAAATTGTTGATAGAAGGTCAAAACTAATAACAGAATCAAAGTACAGGATTCGGTTTGTCGATTTTTTTAGTACAGGGGCCGAATTGAAAAAACATGGATAATACAAGGTTCAAATCGATAATTACCCAAAAATCTAAAATTTGACATTGAACTTTTTTTATAGTCATAGCAAAACATAAAGGTACAAGAAACTGTACACGTTGGAAAGGAATTGAGTGTTTTTCACTCTCTAATGGAAATAAAGGTATTCTTGCTAGGAAAACTCTTTTTCCAATACAATCATCAGTGCAAGTTTCAGCATCTATAACATTGTGATCAAAAAGCCCGACAAATTAACGAGTTTCATTACAGAGATCATCAGATGTAAATATTTCGAAGAAGCATGGTTGAGCAATTTTTTTCAACACCAATTCGTGAGGTCAAAATCTAGAAGGTGTCATTTCACTAAAAATGTTTTGAGAAATAATAGTGTCTCGTGAGTCTATAATTTCATCAAAGCTATAATAGTGAACTGTATCACCTTGGAATTGCTAAATTAAATTACTATTTAACACATTACATATTCATTTGTAGGGGTGAAAACTGCTATGTTTATCATAAATTGTATTATATTGTGATATGTTGTAATATCTGGAAATATAATTTCCAATAAGTGAGTAAGGGATTCAATTTCATCAAAGTAAAAATTATAATGTAGGATAACAATTTAATGTAATCCTCAGCATATGTTTCTTTAGTACCACTTCCAACTCACAACAAGAAATTAGATAATGATAAATCACATAAGGCTCGTATGTTTATTACAAGTTTAATGTTAGTAAAAAGGGGTCACAAGTAAAACTTCACAAGAGATGCATCAATAATTGCATTTCTAATGCCTTTGGAGACAAGTGGAAGAATCTAACGAAAATCACCTCCTAAAACTCCTACTTCTCTGCCGAATGACGTTTTATTTTGATGTACGTATTGTAGCATGCGATCAAACGCTTTGATAGATTCTTTTCTACACATATGTGCGTCATCCCAAATAATAAGCCTTGAGGATTGAAGAAGTCTTGTAAGGGATGACTGCTTGCTTACTGAACAAGAAGTGATTCTATCAACTTGAAGTGGAATTTTGAAGCGAGAATGTATAGTGCGACCTCCTGGTAATATTGAGGCTGCAACACCAGATGATGCAGTTACCAGTGCAGTAAAAATTTGCTATGAATATAAGCTATAAGAGCACGATACAAAACTGTCTTTCCACTTCCACCAAGTCCATTTATGAAAAAAGCACCAGGAGAGCTAGTTAACATTTTTTCCATTATCAGATTGTAAGCACGTTGTTGACCTTCATTTAACTTGAAAATAGATAGAATATCTTCATCATCAACCAAACTATTCAACTCCACATTTATTTCTCGAGTTAAATCATTAGAAAATTCACTTGCAACATCATATGCAATGAGGTTGTAGTCAGTAACAATTTTTCCAATACTCTTTAATACATAGTGAATATGTCAAACAAAATGATTCTGTATAGATATATGAGGTGGAGATATCATATTATAGTCATTTGAAGATTCTACTGAAAAGTTGTCATCAATAATTTGAAATTATTAGGTTGACAATAAACAAGAATAGTTGCAAAGAGACGTTGAAATATGTAAGACATTTAAAATGTGTTACCCTCTTCTAAGCAATGTGTAATATAATCATTATCTTGAAGAAGACACCACAACAATGATGATTCTCTAAAAGAGTAAGCCAAAGTCATTTAGTGTTTTTAAATCATCAAATGAAGTTGCACATTTAACATGATTTAAAAGCAATATTAGACGATATCTTTCGTCTTCATTGGGTCCTACTGAAACAACTCTTCTAATAGAAACATCTATTTTTTCGTATTTTCTACAATTTATCATGTTTATTCCAAATATAAATGTTGGGGGAAAATTTTTGTATAGAAGAGTGTCGGCATGAGGATAAGATGCATTGACACAGAAATATTTTGTAAGCATAGTATTAAAAAAATGATTGTGTGCAATGGAACACAATGAATTGGATTCTTCAAATGCAATAATTTGTTGATGCGGCAAATGAAGATGTTGTACTGAAGAAAATATTTCATTCAAGGGAAATGCATAAATATGTCACCTAGTCTCTAGAGGTGATATCCAACACGCAGTTTGATATTGTAGTATTTCATCAATCAGATGTGGCATATTTTGACTCTCAACATTGATAGTCATTCGATCATGCCCTTTGTAAATGTATTTATACAAATACTTGACTTCTTTAATAGATGAAAATATTTCCACATTTATATGACAATCAAATGTGGCTAATAGATAAAGATTATAAGGTATTAACCGTCAATTGTCTAATGATGCACCTCAAACTACTGCAATTTGACCATCATTCCTCCGACGATATTTTGGATATGAATTTTGACCATGAGTTTTTTCATCTAAACTTTTTTTTTGCATAGTGATTTTTACTCACGCCATCTTTTTCCAAACAAACATTTAGAGGATTCAATGAACCACATGAATCATGGATTATGTGACGAATGACAACTTCATATAACAAAGGGAACAAAATTTTGTTTGGCAATTTAGCAGAAACAATTGTATCGAAAGATTCTGGAGCCAGAAACTTATAACTTTGTTTTAATATTAGAATAAAATGTACATGAGTAATTTCTCTTTTCTGAAATTCAACGGCATAGACATAGGTCGCAAATAGACCAAATATCTTGTCTTTAAACAATTTTACTTTAGCACTTTTAATTTTGCACTGAGCACGTGACTAATAAATTTGGACTATTATAAGATTCTTCAAAAAATTTAATTAATCTTTTATTTCTAGCCAATTAAGATTGCAAGTCATGGTTATGAAGATATCTTGCTTACCAAAATATTGTACCAATGTCATTGCATCAAGATATCATTTTTGCACATCTCTTGGGCTCCGAATGAAGATAGCAAGAAGAATTATTTTGCAACCTATATTTGCTACTGATGTTTCACCCGCATGTACATTATCAACAATGTCTTGATACAATTCTATTCGAATTTCTTTTTGTTTCATATAAAAGAAATCAGGACATGCAAATTCTAATTTAACATATATGTCAACTGTATACTGCTTGTAAAAGTCAGCCAAATTGTAATAAACAAGATCGATCATTGTTTCTTATTGTAATTTGTAACAGCAGTATTTTT
Source organism: Begonia masoniana (assembly GCA_022432975.1). Lineage (NCBI taxonomy): Eukaryota > Viridiplantae > Streptophyta > Magnoliopsida > Cucurbitales > Begoniaceae > Begonia > Begonia masoniana. The sequence continues at coordinate 38,347,548 of CM039516.1, forward strand.
TACCAGAAATAGTGCGATGTTTTTTCCCCTAGTGGAAGGTGGTGAATAAACATGTGAACAAAAATATATATATATATATATATATATATATATATATATATATATATATATATATATATATATATATATATATATATATATATATATATATATATATATATATATATATATATATATATATATATATATATATATATATATATATATATATATATATATATATATATATATATATATATATATATATATATATATATATATATATATATATATATATATATATATATATATATATATATATATATATATATATATATATATATATATATATATATATATATATATATATATATATATATATATATATATATATATATATATATATATATATATATATATATATATATATATATATATATATATATATATATATATATATATATATATATATATATATATATATATATATATATATATATATATATATATATATATATATATATATATATATATATATATATATATATATATATATATATATATATATATATATATATATATATATATATATATAAATATAAGGCAACTTGAATAATGGCAAACATATTTCTACAGCTGCAAGTAATTGATTAGGCGAAGAAAACAACGAAGATTGCAATGATTCTTCATTCAGATTTATTATTATGGATTTACATAAATTGCAACGTTCAATTCCTGAATGTCTTCCTGTCTGGTCGCAAGGAAATAACAATCAAGGGAAAAGTTTAATTTAGACCCTAACGTATGGGGTCAGTGACCATTTGGTACCTAACGTTTTTTTGTACCCAATCAAACCCTATCGTATAAAACGTTTGCAATTCAAATCCTACCATTAAAAAGGCCGTTAAAATTAGCATGTGCGCTGCACGTTCGATGATTAATGCCCAAAATACCCTCATGTTAAAATTGTAAAAGTTAAAAATATAACACTAGATTCCCTCACCGGAATCATGAACATCATTGCCACGATGAACGTTCCGAAGATCTTTCCGGAGCAGGCCGTCGATATAACCAGAACCAACAGCCCCCATGACTTCGCACCTTTGATTTTAGCAACGTTCGTTTTCAACCCACTTGATGCAAAATAAAGAGGAAGCAACAAGCCAGAAACGAAATCCTCGATCCTGTCGATCAATCTCTCCGCAAAATCTCCACCCTTCGGAATCGTTAATCCGAATACAAATGCTCCGAAAATAGAGTGGATTCCAATCAAGTCAGTGATGAAACCAGAGACTAAAACCCCGGCTAAGGTTAGGCAGATGTAGGCTTCGTCGACGGCATCGTGCTCGGAGGAGCACCTGCGAGATACCCATTTCATCGCCGAGCGGATTACGATCATCATGGAAGCGACGAAACCAACGCCGGAAAGGAGGACCCAAATGGAAACTATGGGGCTCCTGTGCTCTCCGCTCTCATTATTTCCGGCTAGAGCGACGGCTAGGGCGAGTAATATCCAGGTGGCTACGTCGTTGAAAGCAGCAGCGGCCATGGCGGTTTCACCCACCTAATTTTGTTTGACAAAAAATGACACAAAACCAGATTCTTAATTGGTCGTCGAAATACTAGGTGAAATTTATATAGACTAGAAATCAAGTAATCTCCTTCAAATTACGAACAGTGATGAAGTTGCATCAAACTTCTTACCTAAGTTGTAAGGAGTTTGAGCTCGGCTAATATACGAGCTAGCATAGGGAAGGCGGTGATCGACAGCGCCACCCCCATGAACACGAGAAACTGACCGTAGCCGACTTTATCGGCTCCTTCGATGGTCTTGCGGAGAACAAAGGCAACGCCTATTCCGCAGACAAAAGGGAGAGAAATTCCAGCGACTGCTATGCCAAAAGCTCTTCTGTCGCTCCGGCGAATCGAGTTTAAATCGAGCTTGAGGCCAACGAGAAAGAGAAAGAAAAGGAGGCCGATACTCGCAACCGATTTCAGAATCGGACCGCTCCATGAAGGAAATATTATGTGCAAATACTCTGTGTTTCGTCCAAACGCCGATGGTCCAAGCAGAATTCCGCCCTGCGAAAAAAAACTTCAAATCATCATCCATGGTGGATGGAGAGAGAAAGAGGAGCGAAAGAGAGAGACACGTACGACTATCTCCGCGATCACTTTAGGTTGGCGAAGGCGGTGATCGTTGCTGTTAGAGTCCTCATCTTTAACATCTCCAGTCGATTGATTTCGTCTGAAATCATTGGAAGATCTAGTGTCATATTTTTAACTCTTTTACAATTTTAATACGAGGGTATTTTGGGCATTAATCATCGCACGTGCGGCACACGTGCTAATTTTAATGGTCTTTTTAACGGTAGGGTTTGAATTGCAAACGTTTTATACGATAGCGTTTGATTGGGTAAAAAAAAAATATTAGGTACCAAATGGTCACTGACCCCATACGTTGGGATCTAAATTAAACTTTTCCCTTCATTGTTATTTCCTTGCGACCAGACAGGAAGACATTCAGGAATTGAACGTTGCAATTTATGTAAATCCATAATAATAAATCTGAATGAAGAATCATTGCAATCTTCGTTGTTTTCTTCGCCTAATCAATTACTTGCAGCTGTAGAAATATGTTTGCCATTATTCAAGTTGCCTTATATTTTACTATTTTATTTTAGTTAATAGTATGTAAATAATTTTTGTCAAACATCTACGGCTTCTGTTTTATATATATATATATATATATATATATATATATATATATATATTTTTGTTCACATGTTTATTCACCACCTTCCACTAGGGGAAAAAACATCGCACTATTTCTGGTAAAAAATACTGCTGTTACAAATTACAATAAGAAACAATGATCGATCTTGTTTATTACAATTTGGCTGACTTTTACAGCAGTATACAGTTGACATATATGTTAAATTAGAATTTGCATGTCCTGATTTCTTTTATATGAAACAAAAAGAAATTCGAATAGAATTGTATCAAGACATTGTTGATAATGTACATGCGGGTGAAACATCAGTAGCAAATATAGGTTGCAAAATAATTCTTCTTGCTATCTTGAATAATGGCAAACATATTTCTACAGCTGCAAGTAATTGATTAGGCGAAGAAAACAACGACGATTGCAATGATTCTTCATTCAGATTTATTATTATGGATTTACATAAATTGCAACGTTCAATTCCTGAATGTCTTCCTGTCTGGTCGCAAGGAAATAACAATGAATATTACAACAGGTCGTAACAGTTATATGGGAGGAATATAGTTAGTAGCCAACACTATTTGTCCTGAAGAGCAACATAGAAGGAATTAACACCCCCCCCCCCGCGCGTGCAGATGATATATTTCTCTTTCTCTATATATATAAAAGGTGAACAAAACTATTTTAATTATGTTAAAACTTTATTATTGAATACAACGTTAATTTTCTGTAAACATTATAAATATAAATAAATCTTATAATTTTAATTAAAACTTTTATTTTATTGTAGAAGGACTTAAATTATTGATAATTCATGCATGAGATAGTTAGAATTCTTTAAGCACCATGAATTTTGTATATTCTTGTTATAAAGATCTTACTCTTAAAACCGTTAATGATTCAGTGCGAAAAATAAAGAACACAAAGATTTAAAGTGGTTCGCCCAGATCTCAAACCAAAGTTTAAAATCGACTACTTCCACGGAGCTCAAATGAGAGATCTATTTATTATCAGTCAAAATATACACCCTGAAGATGGATTACAGACAAAAACTTTCAACAACAGAAGCTTAACAACGACAAAACCAGAAAACTACAGCAAGAAAAAACCTGAACAGAAAACGCGACTGTCCTTCACACACGAGAAAACTCAACTCATGCATCACACACAAAGAAAAAACTCTTTCTCTGCAAACATTTTTCTTCTGTAAACTTCTTCTCTTCTGTAAACTTTTTCTCTTCAGCCGAAAGGAAAAACTCACCTAACCTTATCTCTTCCTCTCTGGAAAAAAATGAACATGAAAACCCCTTTTGATTGACAACTTTCAGAAGCCACCTATCATGCCATCTCATAACAAAGAAAATGGGCTGAGCTATTATAAGAAATAAAATTGTATTGGGCTTCACAATATAACATGCTCCACCTTTAAGTCCAATCTCAGAGTAATACTTTGACTAACAGTAAAAATATCATCTCATTTTCATTGCTCAAACAGACAACAAAAATCACTCAATGTTTAACAAGTCTAAGCAATGCTTAAACTTAGAAACCTTGACAATTTTTGTACCCATGTCTGACGGGTTATCCTCTTCTGGGATCTTCAGAATGTTCACCTTCCCTGTAGAAATTAAATCTCTAACAATAAACAGATGGTATAGTATTTAATGAACCAATATCATGTAATAATCCACTCAACCAAACATATTCCTTTAAACAATTAGCAAGAGCTACATATTCAGCTTCAGTAGTAGATAATGTTACCAAAGGTTGAAGTTGAGACTTCCATGAGATGCAATTTTCAAACAAGGTAAAACAATATGAAGTTGTTGATTTTCTAGAATCTCTATTCCCAGCAAAATCAGAATCAACATACCCTATCCAACATTCATTTTTAGTAGATTTTCTATACATCAAACCAGTATTAATAGTGCTGTTTACATAGTTAACAGTCCATTTGATAGCTGTCCAATGTTCAGATCTGGGATTTGACATGAATCTACTTAACAATGATATGATAAAAGATAAATCAGGTCTAGTACTTATCATTGCATACATCAAAGAACCAATTATATTTGAATAAGGTCTACTTGCCATTTTAAATTTTTCAGAACTAGTTTGAGGACATTGTGTTTCTGAAAGAACAAAATGATTAGCTAATGGCATAGTCACTGGTTTACAATTCTGATTTCCAAACTTTGAAACCACATTTTCTAAATAAGGTTTTTGATGCAATTTTAACATGTTATTTGACCGATCCCTTTCAATTATCATGCCTAATATTTTTCTTGCATGACCAAGGTCTTTCATATCAAATTCAGCATTTAACTTTGATTTCAAATCATCAATTAACAACATAGATTTACTAATCAGTTGTAGGATCGAGATTTGTCTAAAGGGGGGTGAATTAGACTTTTTAAAACTTAATTTACTAACCTAGATAATTTCTCTCGTGAATTGGTTAAATGCTATAAGCAAACAAACAAATAAAGTAGAGAGTGAGAGAAAAATTCACACAAGAGTTTTAACATGGTTCGGCTCAACCCAGCCTACATCCACGCTTCAAGGTTCACCCCTTGAAGATCCTTAACCTTCTCCTCGAGAATAACCAGATCGGAATTTCGGGCTCCGATCAACTGCCTTTACACTTCAGGATTATACTTCACATGCGATAATCCACAGCCTTTACAGATTTTGAATGAGTAATAATATACCACAGTCTAAACTCTCTCAAGGAATAAATCTCAAGTTTGGAATCTGAGAGGAGAGTAGATAGAGTTACAGAGTATGAATAATTTCGCATGTTAGGGCTCAGGGATTCAAATTGCCAAAGTTAGGTCATCGAGCTCTAACCTCAGCTTAAATACTCTGTATTTCATTCTGCTTGACTTCAATGCTTCTTATCCAATAATAGAAACTTTGTTACCGTTGGGAAGCATCCGTACAGAAGTAGATATCCGTTGCACCGGAAAGTGTTGTTCGTCGTCGCCATTAAAGTTCTGGAGTTAATGCTGAAAACGACGTCACTGTAGCTTCGCGGCTATTTTGAATTCTGGCGGAAGATCACCGGTTGAAGACTTTAAAAAGTTATCGGCATGAGTGTCTTCAAACGCCATCGGTAGATGAATCTTGATAAGCTATCGGCAAATGTAATCTTGAAATTCATCGGCATATGTAACTTGAACTTCATCGGCATGAGCAACTTCATAACGCCATCGGTATGAGCAAGTCTTGAGCTTCATCGGCAGATGCAAGTCTTGAGCTTCATCGGCAGATGCAACTTAAAAACCGTCATCGGCATGAGTTGCACTAAAGAGCTTGAACCGCTATCGGTATGTGAAACTTTAACGCTATCGGCATGTGAAGCTTTAACGCTATCGGCAGAAGGAACTCTTCTTTGTCGTTTAGCGATCGGCATGTGCAGCTTAGAACGACTTTGCCTTTTGTCGTTTAGTGATTGCCATCGGTAGAAGCAGTCCTTGGAAAACCATCGGCAGATGCACGCCTTGTACTCTATCGGCAGATGCATGCCTAAGTCTTGAGCTTCATCGGCAGATGCAAGTCTTGAGCTTCATCGGCAGATGCAAGTCTTGAGCTTCATCGGCAGATGCAAGTCTTGAGCTTCATCGGCAGATGCAAGTCTTGAGCTTCATCGGCAGATGCAAGTCTTGAGCTTCATCGGCAGATGCAAGTCTTGAGCTTCATCGGCAGATGCAAGTCTTGAGCTTCATCGGCAGATGCAAGTCTTGAGCTTCATCGGCAGATGCAAGTCTTGAGCTTCATCGGCAGATGCAAGTCTTGAGCTTCATCGGCAGATGCAAGTCTTGAGCTTCATCGGCAGATGCAAGTCTTGAGCTTCATCGGCAGATGCAAGTCTTGAGCTTCATCGGCAGATGCAAGTCTTGAGCTTCATCGGCAGATGCAAGTCTTGAGCTTCATCGGCAGATGCAAGTCTTGAGCTTCATCGGCAGATGCAAGTCTTGAGCTTCATCGGCAGATGCAAGTCTTGAGCTTCATCGGCAGATGCAAGTCTTGAGCTTCATCGGCAGATGCAAGTCTTGAGCTTCATCGGCAGATGCAAGTCTTGAGCTTCATCGGCAGATGCAAGTCTTGAGCTTCATCGGCAGATGCAAGTCTTGAGCTTCATCGGCAGATGCAAGTCTTGAGCTTCATCGGCAGATGCAAGTCTTGAGCTTCATCGGCAGATGCAAGTCTTGAGCTTCATCGGCAGATGCAAGTCTTGAGCTTCATCGGCAGATGCAAGTCTTGAGCTTCATCGGCAGATGCAAGTCTTGAGCTTCATCGGCAGATGCAAGTCTTGAGCTTCATCGGCAGATGCAAGTCTTGAGCTTCATCGGCAGATGCAAGTCTTGAGCTTCATCGGCAGATGCAAGTCTTGAGCTTCATCGGCAGATGCAAGTCTTGAGCTTCATCGGCAGATGCAAGTCTTGAGCTTCATCGGCAGATGCAAGTCTTGAGCTTCATCGGCAGATGCAAGTCTTGAGCTTCATCGGCAGATGCAAGTCTTGAGCTTAATTGCATTAAAAAGAAATGTTAATACAAGATACAAATCACTATTTGAAGAAATCTAAATAACGAGTCCAAAAAGCATCCTGAACCCAAGAAGGCACGTCACGGTTTGGATTGAAAAATGCATCCACGAGAGCTTGAAGGGAAGCAATATCTCGAGGAAGGAGTGGAGGTTGATAGACCACCATGGCCTGACAGGGAGAGGACTCGGGCTGAGGAGCAGCAGATGGAGAGGGTCCTTGGTAGACGACCATGTCCAGACAAGGAAGCTCGACAGAGGGACCAGTAGTAGAAATATCCATTGGACTGGCTGGTTCAGGAGAAGGCTCACGAGCAGGAGTAGTATGGAATTTAAGTTCAGCCTCCTGAATATCCAATGACATTAAGCGAATATCCTCAGCAACTTCAGGTCTGGAGAAGGGAATAAAAAGGTCTTCAAAGCAAGCCTCTGGAACACTGGCTGAACAAGATGGTTCGGGTTCAGGGACAGGTTTCAAGGCATCAATTGAAGAACGAAAAGAGTCAAGTTCCCTGACAACCATGCGCCTATCAGCATCCACTTTTTGAGATAGCAAACCAAGACCAGTATCTAAATCCTTGCTCATGTCATTTCGAGTCTGGGTAAGCTTGGCATCTAGTGATTGTGCAATCCTACTTTCAATGGAACTGAGAGCAGTCTCAAGGCGGGCAATGGAAGACTGCAGATCAGAGTATTGATCCTCACTTATGTAAGCTCTCCTTTGATATGTCTTTAGGGGTGCAGGAGGAGCTGATGGCATGGGTGAGGAGACATGAACTAGTGGAGTAGATATAGCTAGTGGAGCTGGTTGGACAGGAGAGGGTGGTTGAACAGGGGAAGAGGGTTGGACTGGCGAAGAGAGTTGGACTGGAGAAGGTGGTTGGACTGGTGGAGGCAGTTGAACTGGTGGAGGTAGAGACGGCAAGAAAAATGTTGATTGAGGGGAAGATGGTTCTTCAGAAATTAGAGGTGGCACAACAGGGGAAGCAGAGATTGCCTCTGAGACATGAGCTCTTGCAAAAGGAGCAAGACGCCTTCGCACTAGAGGAGGAGGTTTGAAGCTAGAGGCCTGTGATTGAGAAGGGGAATTAACAAATGCTGGTATTTCAGAGTCATCCCCGCCTTCAGCAGTTGACTCTTCTGGCAGAATAAGTGCTCTCTTCCCTTTTCTGGCAGCTGCTGTGGTAACAGGTTTTGTCTTAGAAGCATCCACAACAAGCGCCCCTGTCCTTGTTCTCTTGATTCCCATTTTGGACAGTGTGGTTTTGGAATAATAATTGGTGGGTTGAAGACGGACAGGATCTTCATCCTTTGGAAATACAACCTCAAGCTGAGCAAAGATCTTCATTAAGAGCAGGTTGTATGGAAAGGATGTAGCCCTAGATGATACTGCCTGAATCATCCTTCGAATAACCACATAGCCAAGATTGAAAGGGACCTTGAGGGTAAGTGCAAACAGAACAAAGAGCTCCATTGCACTTACTTCATCATGATGTCCACCCTTAGGGACAATGTTGTACCCTATCATCTGATGAAATAATCTTGCCCTTGCGTTCAGATGTTTGCCTTTTAGATGATCGGGAATATGGTTGGGGTCCAAGGCAATGGTCCTTAGAAACTCATGACCCTCAGAAGTACCAAAGAAGGGAGGCTCAGTCCCAGACACATACTTGAAAGGGCAGCTATCTAACTGAGAACACTCCAAAAGGGTATTTAAAAACTGAGGAGTAAGCTCTATGTACTTGTTATACACATAGCTCCTAATGATGGAGAAATCAGAATTAAAACTCATATTCGCATAGAACATTCTAATTGCTTCCGGGAAATAATAAGAATCTATATCAAACAGTCCTATCAACCCGAGGTCCTTCAAGGGTTCGACAATATTCAATCCAACTAAGTCCTCAAAGTAAATACCTCGACTGGGGATTAGAGATTTATGCTTAAAATTTTTGACTCGGCAGCTTTAGAAATAAAGAACAGAGATGGAAAATCCTTCGCCCGTGGAATCTCACGAGGAGGGCGAGCAGAAACTTTAGCCTTCTTCGTGGCCAGTTTGGGAACTGCGAAGGAAGATGAAGACATTGTCGGGAAAGAAAAACCTAGAGAGCTCGAAGGGGGGTTTCTGGTTGAAGGTTTTTGAAAGAGCGCGAAATGTGAAGCGTCTTTGAGAAGAAACTGAGTTTAAAAGAGAATAGGGCATCGCATGACGCGAGTGAGTCACACGTGTAGAACTGATAAGCTTGATGAAGCACACGTGTCGGCAGATTAAAAAAGCATCTTCCGATGCCTTCAGAAAATATGCATCTGCCGATACCTAGGGGTATCAATGCATCATCCGATAAACATACATCTTCCGTTGCCTATAGAAAACTCAGCATCTACCGATGCCTTCACAATAAGAAATTGCTCTAACACTTAGGAATTTTCCAAACAGAGACAGAATCATTTTCTATCAACCCGAATGAGACCTAATCTTATTCTGATATTATTGAACGTCTTCTCATCCAAGGGTTTTGTAAAGATGTCGGCCAATTGATCTACAAAATTTACAAACTCTAAGGATATATCCCCTCTTTGAACATGATCACGGATGAAGTGATATCTAACATCTATATGTTTGGTTCTAGAATGCTGAATAGGATTTTTGGAAATGTTGATAGCACTGGTGTTATCACACCGAATAGGAATCCTATCATAAAACAGATTATAGTTTTCTAGAGTTTGCTTCATCCAAAGCATTTGTGCACAACAACTGCCTGCAGCAATATATTCACTCTCAGCAGTTGACAATGCAACAGAGTTCTGTTTCTTAGAGTACCAGGAAACTAAAGATTCACCAAGAAATTGACATGTTCCACTGGTGCTTTTCCTATCTACTAGACTTCCTCCATAGTCAGAATCAGAGTATCCAATCAGATCGAAAGAAGTACCTTTAGGATACCATAATCCTAAGTCAGGTGTCTCACTTAAATATTTAAAAATCCTTTTGACAGCAGTTAAGTGAGATTTCTTAGGGGCAGCCTGGAATCTAGCACAAAGACAGACACTAAAGAGTATATCTGGCCTACTTGCAGTCAGATATAACAGTGAACCAATCATACCACGATATTTCTTGATATCCACACTTATACCATTTTCATCCTTGTCCAATTTAGTAGTGGTACTCATGGGAGTTTTAGACGATTTGACAGTTTCTAAACCAAATTTCTTAAGAAGTTCCTTAATGTACTTTTCTTGATAGAAGAAAATTCCATCAAGAGATTGACTAATCTGGAATCCTAAGAAAAACTTTAACTCCCCCATCATACTCATCTCAAATTCACTTTGCATAAGGGAGGAAAAATCATTACACAATTTGACATTAGAAGAACCAAAAATAATGTTATCGACATAAATTTGTACTAACAGAATGTCATTATCCTTTTGCATGGTAAAAAAGGTTGAATCTGTATTTCCCTTTTTGAAATTCCGTTCCTCAAGGTAATATTTCAACCTATCATACCAAGCTCTAGGAGCCTGCTTAAGTCCATAGAGGGCCTTTCTAAGTTTGAAAACATGATCAGGATACTTAAAGTCCTCAAATCCTAAAGGCTGCTCTACATAAACTTCTTCCATGATATATCTATTTAAAAAGGCACTCTTTACATCCATTTGGAAGAGTGTGAAGTTTTTGTAACAGGCATAGGCTAAGAGCATCCTACCTGATTCTAATCTAGCAACAGGTGCAAAGGTTTCCTCAAAATCTATTCCTTCTTCTTGATTATAACCTTTAGCAACTAGCCTAGCTTTGTTTCTTACAACTATACCATTTTCATCCATTTTATTCTTATAAATCCATTTAGTTCCAATAATAGGATGATCAATAGGTTTTGGAACAAGTTTCCAAACATTGTTCCTTTCGAATTGGTTTAGTTCATCTTGCATTGCAACAATCCAATTTTCATCCAATTCGGCTTCTTCAAACTTCTTAGGCTCTATCTGAGAAATAAATGCCACATTGGCACAGAGATTCCTAAGAGATGATCTAGTCTTAACTCCTAAAGAAGGATCACCTAAAACTTCATCTATTAGATGGTTTCTGACATATTTCCAATCTCTAGGAAGAGCAGGATTTTCATCCTTGACAGGAATAATATCTAGAGAAGTTGAGGAAGGTTCTAAAGATTTTTCTACTTGAGCAGGATCACTAGACTTTTCTAAAGAAAGGGAATCTAGTTGATTATCCAAAGAATCATCCTCATCCACATTGATTGTGGGTTGAGGGACTCATCAAAGTTAACATGAACAAATTCCTCTACAACTAGAGTTTTCCTATTGAATACTCTATAGGCTCTACTGGAAAGGGAATAACCCAGAAAAATTTCAAGATCAGATTTGGAATCGAATTTTCCTAAGTTATCCTTAGTGTTTAGAATGAAACATTTGCTACCAAAAGCTCTAAAATACTTAACAGAAGGAGTTTTACCACTCCAGAACTCATATGGGATTTTCTCAAGGATAGGTCTTATTGAGACCCGATTAAGCACATAACAGGCTGTTGCAACAGCTTCAGCCCAGAAATATTTAGGAAGAGAATTTTCACTAAGCATAGTCCTAGCAAGCTCTTGGAGAGACCTATTCTTCCTCTCAACAACACCATTTTGCTGAGGAGTCCTAGGAGAAGAGAAATTGTGCTCAATTCCATACTTGAGACACAAGAGTTCAAATTTTTCATTTTCAAATTCTCCACCATGATCACTATGAATAGCAACAATGGTGAGCTCTTTTTCATTTTGAACTCTTTTCCTAAAACTAGAAAATGTGTCAAAGGTTTCATCCTTAGACTTCAGGAAGTGAACCCAAGTAAATCTAGAAAAATCATCAACAATGACAAATGCATAGAATTTTCCTCCTAAGCTGGCTATATTGGAAGGACCGAAGAGGTCCATGTGAAGGAGTTGGAGAGGCTTAGAAGTTGAAATTACATTATTCGATGTAAAAGAAATTTTGATCTGTTTACCCATTTGGCAGGACATCACAGACCTTATCCTTCATAAAGGATATCTTAGGGATTCCTCTAACTAAATTTTCCTTAGTAATCTTAGCTAAGGTATCCATTCCTACATGACCTAATCTCCTATGCCAAATCCAACCATCATTTGAAGAATTCACAGCAAAACATTTTTCATCAATGCAAACAATATTATCCATGTCAATGATAAAAATATTTTCTTTCCTATAGCCAAAAAACAGAGTTTTATCACTAGAAGCATCTTTAATTAAACAAGAGTTTGATTTAAAGATCACCTCATAACCTTTATCACATAACTGGCTAATACTAAGCAAATTATGCTTTAATCCCTCAACTAAAAGCACATTTTCAATAATAGGATTAAAACAATTACCTATATTGCTGATGCCAACAATTTTGCCCTTTTGGTTTCCACCAAAAGTGACACTTCCTTTCTTTTTGTTGACAGCAACAAACATGGTTGAGTCTCCCGTCATATGCCTCGAGCATCCACTGTCGAGGTACCATTGATTTATACCAGGAGAACAGTCAACCTGCAAAACAGATATCAGGTTGTCTTCTTAGGTACCCAAATCTTTTGGGTCCTAGTGTTAGGCCTGGTTCCCTTAGGAACCCATTGTAATTTACAGCCAGATTTGATATTGTTTGATTTTAAAGGACACTCAAAGGATTTATGTCCTACTTCATTACATGCATGACACGTGGATGGTTTAACAAAGAAATTCTTGAAAACTTTCCTTTTATTGAACTTATCATAACCTAAACCTGCCTTATCATGAGTAGCTCTATGATTTCCTATCAGCAGAGTTAGGTTTTTGCTACCATTTGAGAACCAAAGAACAAGTTTATTCAAAGATTCATTTTTCTTCTTAAGTTCTGAAACTTTCTTTTCATGCTGATTACACTCATTGGCATGCTTTTCAGACAAACTGGCATTTTCCTTTTTCAACAGATTGTATTTAGTTTTTAGCATGCCAAACTGGTTAACTAAATCATTAAATGCATCAATTAATTCTCCATCATCATTATCGCTTTCACTATCACTTAAAGTAGTGGCAGAAGAAGAACTTACCTTGTCCTCATGTGCCATGAAGCACAGGTTGGCTACTTCCTCATCTTCTGAAGAGGAGGTGTCACCTTCACTGTCATCCCAAGTGGCCTTCATAGCCTTCTTCTTGAATTTCTTGGGATATTTTTTGGCCTGTGGACAATCTGCCTTCATATGGCCAGGCTTGCCACATCCAAAGCATGTGATCTCCTTATCTTTTTGGAACTTCTCACCCTTTGGAAATCTTTTTCCCTGCATCCTCTTCCGTTGCAGGAATTTACTGAATCTCCTAGTTATGAGAGCTATATCCTCATCATCTACCTCTTCTTCATCCTCACATACTTCGTTTTTGCTTGAAGAGGTTTTCAGAGCGATATCCTTCTTTTTGTTGATCTCCTTTTCTTTGAGATCTTTCTTATCATTTTCCCTCATGGTTATCTCATGAGTCATCAGAGAGCCAATGAGCTCTTCCAGCTTGAGCACCTTTAGATCCCGAGCCTCTTGTATTGCTGTCACCTTTGGTTGCCAGGCTCTGGGTAGGCACCTCAAGATTTTTCTTACCTGTTCTTCACCTGAGTAAATCTTACCGAGAGCTTTTAAACCATTAGTAATGTTAGTGAACCGAGTAAACATAGATGAAATAGACTCATCCTTTAACATGGTAAAAAGTTCATACTCGTGTACTAACATATTTAATTTGCTCTCTTTTACCTGATTTGTGCCCTCGTATGTGACCTCTAATAAGTGCCAAATCTCTTGAGCACTTTCACACCCTTGTACTCTATTAAACTCATCTCTATTTAGAGCACAGTACAGAGTGTTTATTGCCTTGGCATTAAGGCTTAGATTTCTCTTATCTGACTCAGTTAAATCTGTAGAGATTTTAGGAACACTTGTGCCATCTACAGTTTTCATGGCTTTAAATGGACCATTTTCTATGTTGTTCCATAGTTCATAGTTCACAGCTTGTACGAATATTTTCATTCTGGACTTCCAGTAGACATAATCACTCCCATCGAAGAAGGGAGGTCTATTTGTTGCTTGACCTTCTACTTGTGTGGTGTTAGTGTTGAATGCCATTGTGAAATTGTATAACACAGAGTGTTTAACTACAGCTTAGACAAAGGTAACCTTGCTCTGATACCAACTGTAGGATCGAGATTTGTCTAAGAGGGGGGTGAATTAGACTTTTTAAAACTTAATTTACTAACCTAGATAATTTCTCTCGTGAATTGGTTAAATGCTAACAGCAAACAAACAAATAAAGTAGAGAGTGAGAGAAAAATTCACACAAGAGTTTTAACGTGGTTCGGCTCAACCCAGCCTACATCCACGCTTCAAGGTTCACCCCTTGAAGATCCTTAACCTTCTCCTCGAGAATAACCAGATCGGAATTTCGGGCTCCAATCAACTGCCTTTACACTTCAGGATTATACTTCACTGGCGATAATCCACAGCCTTTACAGATTTTGAATGAGTAATAATATACCACAGTCTAAACTCTCTCAAGGAATAAATCTCAAGTTTGGAATCTGAGAGGAGAGTAGATAGAGTTACAGAGTATGAATAATTTCGCAAGTTAGGGCTCAGGGATTCAAATTGCGAAAGTTAGGTCATCGAGCTCTAACCTCAGCTTAAATACTCTGTATTTCATTCTGCTTGACTTCAATGCTTCTTATCCAATAATAGAAACTTTGTTACCGTTGGGAAGCATCCGTACAGAAGCAGATATCCGTTGCACCGGAAAGTGTTGTTCGTCGTCGCCATTAAAGTTCTAGAGTTAATGCTGAAAACGACGTCACTGTAGCTTTGCGGCTATTTTGAATTATGGCGGAAGATCACCGGTTGAAGACTTTAAAAAGTTATCGGCATGAGTGTCTTCAAACGCCATCGGTAGATGAATCTTGATAAGCTATCGGCAGATGTAATCTTGAAATTCATCGGCATATGTAACTTGAACTTCATCGGCATGAGCAACTTCATAACGCCATCGGTATGAGCAAGTCTTGAGCTTCATCGGCAGATGCAAGTCTTGAGCTTCATCGGCAGATGTAACTTAAAAACCGTCATCGGCATGAGTTGCACTAAAGAGCTTGAACCGCTATCGATATGTGAAGCTTTAACGCTATCGGCATGTGAAGCTTTAACGCTATCGGCAGAAGGAACTCTTCTTTGTCGTTTAGCGATCTGCATGTGCAACTTAGAACGACTTTGCCTTTTATGGTTTAGTGATTGCCATCGGTAGAAGCAGTCCTTGAAAAACCATCGGCAGATGCACGCCTTGTACTCTATCGGCAGATGCATGCCTTGTACACTTAACCAATATTATTAGAACTCTAAAATACCCTTTTCAAGGGTATTTCCAAAGGATTAAAATCAAATGCATAATTCAATAATCTCATTTTATAAACATAATCAAATTACATATTTATCATTAAATACATCATCAAAAACAATATTTAGACTTAATCTCTATTTAAGTCAACATGTAACGACCCTAATACTGTACCCATATATACCCTTAATTACCGTACAAATTTTTCATTTTATCCTAATATCTTAAATTAAACTCTAGGCGGAAAATAAACCGAAATCAAAACCGGAATCGAAATCGGAATTAAAATCTAACTTAAAACTCATTTTAAAATAAACATATAACAATTTAAATAAAACATTAAGTAAAATATATAAAACATTTAATAAAAGTGGGAGGGCAATTCTGGCCTTTCCGCCAGGGGAGAAGAAGCAACGACTGGTCGCTGACTAGCGACCAGTCTCAGCGCCCGATCGCTGAGCAGCTTAGGCTGCCCAGCGCTCGGTCGCTGGCTGCTGCCAGCGCTCGATCGCTGGCAGCCCCTCAGTTGCCAGCGATCGATCTCTGCATTTTGGCAGAGATCGATCGCTGCACTCCCTTGCAGCGATCCCACGCTTTTCTTTCAGCTTTTCCTTCCCAAATCACTCTCTAGAATCTAAATTCCAGAGAACAGAACACTTCAACAAATCCAAACCAAGAAATTCACACTTAACAGAAACCACATCCATGAGCTCTCTGGAATCGATTCCAGAGGGCTAATCATCAAATGCTATACACCAATTTCTCCTCTATAAACGCGATAACTTATAACATAACATCGTACGACTTACAGCGGACTTTGCGAAATCCAACTGCATGGATAGTTCTAAAACTGAGCTATCCGTAACAACCTAAAACATTTCAAAACGATCAAATAAAAGCTTTAAACCAAAACGTTTTAAATACAATTTAAAACCAAAGAGTTCCAGAATTTCAAAACGATAATCATCCTAAAATATCTATACAGTACTCAAACCCAAAATGTCCCAAAACGGGGCCCTCAAAAGCTATACATACGTCCCCACGGGTCAAGTGAGCCTCGACTGCGCCAGCACACCACCGCAGCCACCCTCGATCAACTAGACTCATGCCTCAGGTGGAGGGACATCGTCCTCACCTGGTACCTCGATGTCTAAGTCACCTACACCATACATAACACACTATGAGATAAAAATCTCAGTAAGCTCTAGTAAATGCAACTACATGCTATGCTATGCGTGTGAGTTCAGAAATCATGCAGCATTTTCTTTACTTATTCATTAGGGATCACCGAGATCTAATCCTCCTAACTAGAGAGAGCACATCCAGCGGGCGGACTACTCTTTCCAGTTAGAAGAGGGGGGTACACGCTTACAACACGTACAGCCGTGCCTGAGCCCCACCTCGCATAACCATCGTATGAGTACATAATAAATGTGGTACTGTGACCAGCCCGTAGTCGGCCTCCACAGTAGGTCCCGCCCCTCTCCAGGCCACATTGTGAGTACATAATAGATGTGGTACTGTGACCAGCCCGTAATCGGCCTCCACAGTAGGTCCTGCCCCTCTCCAGGCCACATCGCCAAGTTAAAAACATCGTGCGGAAATTCATTTTCATGCTTTTCTTTTAAAACACGTGACGCATGAACAGTTCATAACATAATTTAAATACTCAGCATACGTACCATCAAGACTGTAAAAGGAAACCTAACCTACGAAACAATTAAACCTAACTACCCAACCGAAGCAATATAAACTAGCGCGTCATCAAAATCCTCGAAAACGACTTCGAAGCACGGTGTAGGCCAATCGGCCGGAAAGGAGTCACGAGAACTTACCTCGTGCACGCTGCAATCCAAGCTTCGTCCACGAGCACTGTTTGCCTAAGCAAATTCAGAACGTTTACCGTTAAAACGCATTTAAATTAACGATTGTCCAAATTTACAAAACCTTAACTACGGAAACTTCTTAAAGTTCTAATCCAATTTATCGAGCCATTTATTAGAGCAATTCACGCTCGACACTTCAATTCTCGATTTACGAAATTCCTCGAAAACTCGAAAATTCTCGGATTTTAAACTTTTTCACAAATTGATCCAACTTCGTCCAATAACGTCAAATACGTTTAATATATACTTAATTGCGGCTAACCTATTAATTACGAGTCCTAATTCGCGTTTTTAACGGAAAATTACCGAAACCCTAATTGTCTAAAACGTTACGAAATCAAAGATTTAACGTTCTAAAACCACAGAGACTTACCGAGAACGTCGATTGGAGGAAAAACTACGAAGGAATCGAAACGATCGGAAAGAAAAACGGAGTCGGAATGCTGAGGATCGCCGCGGGCAGGGAAGGAGTTCTTCGCGAGGGCTCTCTGGAAACTGAAGAAGCAGAATGAAATGAAAAGAACGGTTTAAGTGATTTTTATAAAATTTATTTGACAAAATTACTAAAATGCCCTTCCTTAGTTTTTCTTCCTTCGGTTCGTTAATCGTCCAGCCATTCGACTTTTCCTAATTTCCATATTTTGCCAATAACTCCTATTCATTGTTTGTGATTTATTAAAACTGTCCGTTTGCAATTTGGACCTCATTTACTATTTTTATTAAAACCCCATCCGTTTTACGAGAAACATAAATATTCGGAATATAGCATTACTATTCCGAAAATTCCCATAATTTTCTTAAAATTCTTATTACTCGTTAGGATTCTAATGATGCTTTCTTTTCGTAAAACGGACCTAGTTTGACATATTTACGAAAATGCCAATTTAAATATATTAAATAATTAAATAAATAGGATTCCGTACCTTCGGGTATTACAATCCACCCTCCTTATTCGGAATTTTGCCCACAAAATTGGCTACTCGAATAATTCGGGATACTTGATCATCATGTCGTGCTGTCTCTCCCAAGTAGCCTCTTCCACCTCGTGATTCCGCCATAAGATTTTAACTAACGGAATTTCTCTGTTGCGTAGTACCTTGATGGAAGTCTCTAATATACGAACCGGCCTCTCCTCATAGCTCAAAGTAGGCCGTACCTCGATGTTTGTAGCCTCTATAACATGCGACGGATCGCGCAAGCACTTCCGAAGCATAGATACGTGGAATACGTCGTGAATACCCACCATAGAAGCTGGAAGCTGCAGTTTATACGCCAGCTTCCCGACCCTCTTCAGAATAGGAAAGGGCCCCACATAACGAGGGTTTAGCTTACCCCTCCTTCCAAATCTCGCAATGCCCTTGAACGGAGAAACTTTGAGGTACACCTCATCACCTTCCTCGAACTCTAGCTCTCTCCGTCTAGTGTCAGCATAGCTCTTCTGTCTGCTCTGAGCTACCTCAATGCGCTGTCGGATAATGGCAATCTTCTCTGCCGTCTGCTGTAGAATCTCAGGACCTACGATGCTGGCTTCGCCAACCTCGTCCCAATATAACGGAGACCTACATTTCCGACCATACAAAGCCTCATACGGTGCCATGCCAATGGTAGCCTGGAAGCTGTTGTTGTACGAGAACTCCACTAGAGGTAAATATCGGCTCCACGAGCCCTGAAACTCCAGCACACACGCTCTGAGCATATCCTCAAGAATCTGGTTCGTCCTCTCTGTCTGACCGTCAGTCTGAGGGTGGAACGCTGTGTGTAACCCTTAGCAACAAGTCTAGCCTTGTACCTTGGCGGGTCTTCTGGTTTGACTCCCTCTTTAAGTTTGAATAGCCATTTACAATCAATTAACTTCTGATCCTTAGGTTTCTCAACTAAGATCCATGTTTTATTAAGTCTAAGAGATTCCATTTCACTATTCATAGCTTTTTTCCACTCTTGACTCTTACTGGACTCAACAACTTCTTTGTAAGTACTAGGTTCTTTACTCTTAACATGTTGAGCTGCCACAAGAGCTGTAAAAACTAGATCAGCATAAGAAAATCTAGAAGGTGGTCTAATTTCCCTTCTGTTTCTATCCCTAGCAAGTTGGTAATTTTCTAGTTCACTTTGTAAGGAATCTTGACCATCAACATGTTCTCCCTCACTAGCTCTAGTTTCCTGTTCAGATCTAGGTTCAATAACTTGACCCTGTTCATCTGAATTACTAACTTCACAGTTTTGATCACTCAAATTTGGTGTCTCCACCTCAATGTGTGTTTCTGGTTTATTTGTATTCACACTCTCCTCCACCTAATTAGTGTTACCAAGTGTCTTACATGGGAAAGAAGTTTCATCAAAGATGACATCTCTACTAACAAAGATTTTAATCCCTCTAGTGTCTCTATCCCACAACCTATAACCTTTAGTTCGCTGCTGATGTTGATAACCAAGAAACACACACCTAATTGACCTTGGATCTAACTTCCCATCTTTGGTATGTGCATAGGCAGCACATCCAAAAATCCTTAGATGACTCAAATCGGGATTTCTTTGACTCCAAACTTCTATAGGACATTTGAAACCAATGGCACTGTTTGGGCTCCTATTAATCAAATATGTGGCAGTATTTAAAGCTTCCCCCAAAAAACCCTTTGGTAATCCGGAAGTGAATAACAAACACCTAACCTTTTCTAGTAAGGTACGGTTCATTCTCTCAGCAACACCATTTTGCTGAGCTGTATGCCTAACGGTCCTATGCCTTAGGATCCCTTGAGTGTTGCAAAAAGAATCAAATTCCATTTTACAAAACTCTAGACCGTTATCGATCCTAAGCCCCTTGAGTTTTATGCCAGTTTGGTTTTCTTCTAAAGTTTTCCATTCCTTAAACTTCTCAAAAACTTCATCCTTAGTTTTTAAGAGATATGTCCACACTCTCCTAATGTAATCATCTACTATGGACAGGAAATACTTATTTCCTCCATGTGTAGGATGTTTTTCAGGCCCCCATAAATCTGCATGCACATAATCTAATTTATACTTAGATAAGTGATCACCTTTTGTAAATTTCAACCTGTGTTGTTTACCCAACACACAAATTTCACAAAAACTAAGACTTGAAATTTTCTCTTTTCCAAGTAAGCCCTTATTAAACAGATGATTCAGCCCATTTTGGCTCATGTGACCCAGTCTAAGGTGCCATTTTTCAGAAGCATTTAAAATAGAATTATTCACTATATTATTGGCAGAAGAAACATAATGTGAACCATTCAAAACATATAATCCAGATTCTTTAAAACCAGATAAAACTAGTTTTTTACCTTTGAATACCTGCAAGTTAGAATCAACAGCTTTGAACCAACATCCAAGTTCATCAAGTGTACCAAGAGAAATTAAATTTCTTTTTAATTCAGGAATATATCTAACATTTGTTAGTTTAATCCTATCATTATTATCAAGAAGCAAGTATACAGTTCCAATACCTCTAACAGAACAAGGATTGTTATTTCCCATATACACAGTATCACCCTCAGTTTCATGCAAGTCAGAAAAATATAGTTTATTAGGAGACATATGAAAAGAACAACCTGAATCAAGAATCCATTTTTTAGAATTTAATTTTTCAGAAACATTCAAAACCTCACTGATAATATCACAAGAACCAGTAGCAATATTAGATTCTTTATTTGTTTTTTGTTCATTTTTCCACTTGTAACAATTTTTCTTAATATGTCCTGCTTTTCCACAGTGGAAACAATTTCTATTCTCGGTTCTATTATCAGTTTTAGGCTTGTTTTGTTGAGCCTTTCTTTTTCCTTTCTTTTTAAGGTTGTTACTTTTTATATTATTTCCATTTACAAATAAACTATTTCTGTTTTTCTTACTCTTTATTTCTAGTTCTCTGGCTTTTAGGCCAGAGGTAATCATTTCAACCGTGGGGACTGTACCTGTATATTTCAGGGTATTTCTAACAACACTATATGAATCAGGCAGAGAATTAAGAAGAATCATAGCAAGACTAGTGTCATTTAGACTTTGATCAGTTCCTTTTAATAGCAAAGACATTTTCAAAAAATCATCTAGATTTTCATCGAGTGACTTATTAACATCCATTTTATATGCAAATAAAGCACCCTTTAAGTACACAAGATTAGAGGCAGATTGAATAACATACAGTGATTTGAGTTTACCCCAAATTTCCAGTGGTGTCTGAGAGGCTAAGCACGATCAAATTGTACGCCTCTTCATCTCCTTTTTATCTGGTCATCCGACCATTTTTCATTGTTCGGTTCAAGAGCAATGAGAACCTTGTTATGACTTAACAGGGCTCTCATCTTCTTTTTCCATGAATCGAAATAAATTTTTCTATCATAAGGGATAATTTCTATTCTTGATCCCATGGTCAGTCAAGAATATTTTTAACAAAAAACTTTTGATGACAAAAGCAGAGATTAAAGACAAGAAGATCTTGACTAAATCAGTGGAAGAAATTCTTTTTGAAAAAAAAACGGGTGGTTTACATGAAAAACCTCTTTCAAAAAACAGATTTACTACCACACAAGAACTTCAGAACACTAGATCACAGAATGAACAAGGTTTTTTTGAAGCCTTATAAAAAACAGAAGCACGACTGAAATTTCTTTCTTCACAAAGAATCATAGATCGGACCGTCAAGACTCGATTCTAGCTCTGATACCACTGTTATAAAGATCTTACTCTTAAAACCGTTAATGATTCAGTGCGAAAAATAAAGAACACAAAGATTTAACGTGGTTCGCCTAGATCTCAAACCAAAGTTTGAGATCGACTACTTCCACGAAGCTCAAATGAGAGATCTATTTATTATCAGTCAAAATATACACCCTAAAGATGGATTACAGACAAAAACTTTCAACAACAGAAGCTTAACAACGACAAAACTGTTGAATTAAATAGTGTTTAAGTCTAAATATGTTTTTGATGATGTATTTATATGTTCATAAATGTAATTTGATTATGTTTATTAAATGAGAATAATGAATTATGCATTTGAGTTTAATCTACTGGAAATGCCCTTGGAAATGGTATTTTAGTTGTCTAATGAATTTGGTTAAGTGTTTTAGGTGTGTTAGTAAAACAGGGCTGTAAATGTACATCCACCGGTGAAGTTGTAGTGAAGACATCCACTGGTCAATGAGAAAAGAAGATGTCCACCGCTAGCAGAACAGAATGTACATCCACCGGTGAAGTAGTAGTGAAGACATCCACTGGTCAATGAGAAAAGAAGATGTCCACCGCTAGCAGAACAGAATGTACATCTACCGGTGAAGTAGAAATGAAGACATAATCCTTAGGAAAACGACAAAAAGCAAAGTCGTTCAAAGACTACATCTTCCACCAGCTGCACAACAAAGGCGGAATCTGTCGAAGAGTTACGACTTCCGATAGGTCTTTGGAGAAGACCTCATCCGCTCGCTAAACGACAAAAGTAAAGTCGTTCAAAGCCTAAGTCTTCCGCCAGCTTTTTGGAGCCACGTCTTCCGATAGCGGTTCAGCTTGTTAAAGCTATGTCTTTCGATAACGGTTCGGTTTTCTACGGTACAAGGTTTTAAAGCTGAATCCACCGACAGCGGTTCAAGCTCTTAAAGATACATCTACCTATGAGCAGAGTCTTCCGCCAAATTTGAATATACCGCGAAGCTACAGTTTTCGTCGCCCAGAGCTTTAACTTCTGACTATTAATGGCGAAGCACGATAGCAACTTCAGAATACAACGGCTATCTACTTTGTACAGATGCTGCTCCAACGGTAAAATATTTCTATATCCAGAAAGAAACATTCAATTTGGAGCCAATTTTACAGACAGAGTATTTAAGAAGAAAAGAGAGCTCGAAGAAACAACTTTTGCAAAAATCATCTCTGAGCCCTAACGAGCTAATTTTTTACTCTGTATTTTTTATCTACTCCTCTCGAATCCTGAACTTGTGATATATGCTGAGAGAGTGTAGCATTGTGCTAGATTACTATTCTGCCAATTTGTAAAGGCTGTGATTGACGCCTGTGAAGTTCAGTCAAATTGTAAAGGCTGTGATTGATGCCCGTGAAGTTCAATCAAGGTGTAAAGGCAGTGGATCGACGCCCGAAAAGTTCGATCTGATTTTCTCTGAGGAAGAGGAAAGGAACTTCAAGGGGGGAACCTTGGAGCGTGGATGTAGGCAGTTTGGCCGAACCACGTAAAAATCACGGTGTCAATTTCTATCTTTCTTACCTTACTTTATTTGATTGTTTGCTATTAAACTTAGAAGTTTAAGACAAGAGAGAAATTATTTTAGATTAATAAATTAAGTTTAAAAATCTAATTCACCCCCCCTTAGACAATCTCGATCCTACAATTGGTATCAGAGCGGGGATAAATATTGTCTAAGCTGATATCTAGAAACTATTGTCATACTCGTTTTAGATATATATATATACTCTGATATAGTTAAAATGGCATTCAACATACACTCTACACAAGTAGAAGGCCAGTCTACCACTAGACCTCCATTCTTTGATAGAAATGATTATGTTTATTGGAAGTCTATGATGAAAATCTTTGTTCAGGCTATGGACTATGATATATGGAATATTATAGAGAATGGTCCATTTAAAGCCATGAAAACTATTAATGGGGCAAGTATC